>JASDQU010436522.1:0-11848 GCA_032191745.1 Picea mariana
ATTTCTTTGAACTTTTACACACTTCCATCAACTGCATGTTTGATCTTATAGATCCATTTGGAAGAAACCACTGATTTGTCTTTTGGCCTTGGTACAGTGTCCCAAACATTGTTCTTTATAATAGACCTGTATTCCTCAAGCATGGCATCCTTCCATACTTGTAATTTATCATCTTCTTCAAATGAAGAAGGTTCGACATCACTAATGCTGCTCATTAGTGCAACATAGCGTCCAAACCTATGAGGCATATTCCTTTCCCTGAAAGTCCCTTTGGGAGCAGTTATCCTTTCTACTTCCCAGACTATTTCTTTAAGCCATTTTGGATTCCTTTTGGCTGGAGGTTCTTCAAGAGCTCTTTCTAACACTTCAACGAGTTCTAGGGGCTCATTTCTTGGCCCTTCATGATGTTCCTCCCTCAATCATCTAACTCTTCATTTTCAGAAGAGGGTGAAGTTGGCTGAACTAATTCTGAATCATGTTGAAGTTCTCTGGATTTCTTAAATGTGGCTTCCTCATGGAAAGTCACATCTCTGCTTACCTCTATTTACCTCTGACTTGGTACATAAATCCTGTAATCCTTGGAGTTCTCACTGTACCCCACAAAAACCCCTTTCTTGCCTGAGGGTTCCATCTTTGTCCTCTTTTCCTTAGGGACATGAATATACACAGGACATCCAAATATCCTTAGATGCCCTACTTCAAGTGATCCCTGAGAAGACTTCTTTATGAGTCTTGTCCTTCAAAATAGCATGTGGACACCTGTTCTGAATATACATGGCAATGGAGGTAGCTTCTGCCCATAAAGAATTTGGCAGATCCTGGTCAAACATCATTGCTTTCGCTGCCTCACAAATAGTCTTGTTTTTCCTCTCAGCAACACCATTTTGTTGAGGGTTATATGGCACAGTCAACTTTCTCTTGATTATTGCTGACTTGCAGAAATCCTCAAACTGAAGAGATTCAAACTCTCCTCCATTGTTTGTTTTAAGGATTCTGATGTGTTTCCCTGTCTACTTTTCAATAAAGGCTTTATATTCTTTGAATTTATCAAATGTGTCACTTTTAGCTTTAATAAAATATATCCAACATTTTCTTGAGTAATCATCAATAAAAATGACATAATACAAACAACCNTGAGTGAGGGAGATGATATGGGACCACATACATCAGAATGAACCAGATCTAAGATGCCCTGAGCTCTGTTGTCACTACTAGGAAATGATTTCTTTATATTTTTACCTAGCATGCATCCCTTACAAATTTCATTTTTACAAAGAGAAATAGAGGGCATGCCACATACCATGTTCTGTAGATCTGGAAGAGCTCTGTAATGGAGATGTCCAAGTCTTCTGTGCCAAAACTCGTTGGAGCTAGTCACATCATGAGCGAATGCCTGAACTGGCTATCCTGACACGACGTACAGTCCTCCACTGCGAGTTCCAATGGGTTTTGATGTACTTAAGTGGCCACCTTTAGCCCATAGTAGTGCCTTCTTGTCCTTGAAGATCACCCAATATCCCTTGTCCTCAAGGGTTGCAACTGATAGTATATTTTTCTTGAGCCCTGGAACATATACTACTTGATAAATATGAAGTCTAGCCCCAGATTCCAATCTAAAGGAGATAAAGCCTACTCCCTATATCTTGTAACATTTGTCATCCCCAAGCTCAACATGATTTGCAAAATATTTTGTCTCGAAACCTGAAAGGATCTCCTTGAACCCTGTCATGTGCTTTGATGCACCACTATCTACTAACCAAGTTTTCAGCCCCGTGAAAACTGAACTGGATAAGGCAGAAACCAAGCAATATTTTTTTCTATTTTCTTTCTCATTAGAAGGACTTTTCTGATTTCTTTTGGATTCTTCATCCTGAGCAATTGAGGCATGATGTTTACCTTTCCTAGGATATTTCTTTCTAAACCAACAATCTTTAGCAAAATGACCCAACTTATTACACCTAAAGCATTTAATCGTATTCTTGCCTTTGAATGTATCAATATTCTTGCCTTTGAATGTACCTTTGGTGTTTGGCTTCCTCTGAGAGCCTTTCTGGAAAGTTCCTTTCTTCTTTCCCTTGAATCTTGATGCTAAAGTTGAGTGCTCTTCTTTTCTTGGCTCGCTCCTGGTAGCTGTGTGACTCTCCTCCTCGAGGCAATCATGCCATAACCTCTCAAACGTGGGTTGAATATCTCTCCCACTTACACTGGATAAGAAGGTCTCCCATGAAGAAGGAAGACCGTAAAAAATGGCCTGCACTAAATCATCATCGTCCACATTCACCCATGTGACCAAAAGTTGATCTCTGATCTGAGTTATCCTGGAACAGAAAGATGCCATTGATTCACCTTTCTCCATATTCAAATAATTAAGCTTTTGCTTAAGTGTCCTCTTCTGACTTGGAGCTTGTTTCTCATACAGATTCACCAAGGTATCCATACAGTCCTTGGCAGTCATCAACGAAGTCATTGCAGGCATTATACTTTCTTTGACTGAGTCAAATATAATTCGCTTGGCCTTTGCTTGAATCTTCCTGAAAGTCGTTCTTCCTGCATTATTCGTTGGTTCCTCCACCACTGTGGTCACATATGGCTCAAGATCATGCTCTTGCAAGATATTTTTAATACAGAGCTTCCACACATTAAAGTTGGTATCTCCTTCGAGCCTATCTTCAGCCCTGACTGAAATGGAGGATGCCATGGCCCTCACAGTGGAAACTTAATCAAGCTTGCTTGGATCTATGTGTACCTTCTGCTACACTTCAACACGTTTAACACACCCTAAGCTCTGATACCATGTTTTGTTATAAGCTTGATTTCTTATGCGGATTAATTCTTTCATTTTCTTCAATACTTTGATTCTAGTTTAATACACTTCAACAATTCCAAATCATAATTGAATAGCAATAATTATGTAGATAAGTAAACATGCATATCAACAACACATATACCCTGGGGAAACCCTGTGGAGAAAACCCCCAGTAAACAATATTCCTTTATTGCATTAATAATGTAAGATCTCTTACAAATATCCACCATGAATGTTCTACTCTCAAAGAGCTTGCCAAGATGACTCTGACCTGACAAAGACTTACAAGACTGACCAGGGGATCAAATTTTGCTCAATTTTCAAAGTGCTTGGAATGCGATGAAAACAATGCCATTGCGTCCGCCTCGTCTTTCTGATTTCGACGGTATATTTACTTTCTCAAACGGAGTCCGTATGGAGGAGATATCGTGATCTGTTCGCCAATCCAAACAGGGGAAAATTTTGGATGTTGACTGTACCTGTCCGTACAGTCTGTATGGTGACGTGGCAGGGACGTACCGTCCGTACGATGACATGTTGATGATGATGTGGCAGACGGTGATTGGTTGACTGCTGGCGAATCGGGAGCTGACACGTGTCTTGTTGACGGCGAATGGTATGAGGGCACGTGGCCCAATGCATGGGCACCACGTGTCCCCCGTCGGTTGGTTTATATTCGTTATGTAAAATTGTATGTGGGAGTCCGCGGGGTTCGACCCTTAGACCTCCCCCTCTATATAATCCTTAACAAACATCCGCCTACCATTACACCACCGTATGTTTCTTAACATGTATGCGGGGGTTAATTTATTTAAATTAACATATATGTGTAAGTGGAAAGGGGGGCGGGCCGGGGCCTAGCCCCGACCCGTGGTTCCATTGAATAAACATACGACCGTGTTATATTATGTTGCGCGCGGGGATTAAAAATAACCGCGAGTTTTATTTTGTAACCGGTGTAATATATATGTAACCAAAGTTTTACCATGTGTTAAAATGTGGTGCGGTTATGACTTGCGCTCGGGTTTTGACATGGCCACGGTTTTTAATATATATTGCATGTGCCCACGAGTTGGAGCGCGGGAGTTATGCGGTTGGAGTGGTTCAACGAACTAACCACCTTTTAATCCGCACGAGGTCATATGACCATCCATACGCCCAGGTGCCGAGGCGGTTAGGGGCTGGAGGCGCCTTAACCATCCTACGGTTTGTACCGGTGCGCGGTTGCGTACGGGACTGAGTTTTTACGCTTAAAAGAGCGTGTGAGCCAGGTTTGTTCAGAGAGGGTACGAATTGTAGAACCAGAGACAGCAAAGTTGAAGAGGGAGACTTCCAGGAGGCCTAACTTCTTCATTTTTTGACTGATTGAGGTGCCGAAAGAGCCCAGATAGGGGTTTTGGGATGCTGGGAAGCCATTGGAGTAGTCGGTTTGTCAGTTTGAGCATTGTAAGACATGTTTTTGAGCACTTTTTGAGCAATTAATCATAATGATCCATTGGAAGCTGGACCAGGAGATGTAGCCCATAAGAGGGGTGAACTCCTTTATCAATTGTTGTGTTTTATGTCTGCTGTTCAATATTTATGCTGATGTCTGTGTATTTTGCATAAGTAATCCTTAATTTATGTGTTGCAAACTGATCCATTTGCTTTAAACACATGACATTTCACTTGCAATAATTATTCAAGTTTTTCAAGTCTTCTTCATTTTTAGATCAAAGACCTTGCTGAAATACACCTCTGATATGCTGCCTCTTTTTCACTGATGTGATCCTCTATTGCTTCACCCTCAATATACATATGAAACTGTGTTGCATAACTATGTTGAAGAGAGGGTTCGACCTCTTGTTATATAGGTTGAAGAGGGGAAGAGGGGAAGCTCAAAATAGTAACCTGATTGCATGCGTTAAACATAAATCTACTTCATTCTTTAGTTCGAACTTAGAACTGGACTTGAGATTGGTTACAACTCAACTTTACACTTTAGTTCGAACTTAGAACTAGACTTGAGATTGGTTACAACTCAGCATTACACTTTAGTTCAAACTTAGAAGTAGACTTGAGACTGACATGCTTTAGTTCGAACTTAGAACTAGACTTAAGACTTTAGTTGCAACTCAACATTATACTTTAGTTCTAAAGTAGAACTAGACTCAAGACTTTAGTTGGAACTCAACATTACACTTTAGTTCTAAAATAAAACTAGACTTGAGACTTTAGTTGCAACTCAACATTACTAAAATAGAACTAGACTCAAGACTTTAGTTGCAACTCAACATTACACTTTAGTTCTAACATAGAACTAGACTCAAGACTTTAGTTACAACTCTTGACAAGGCAATTCGAAATTCTCTTCATGGTGGATAATTTTTACATGTGCCAACGCACTAGATCAATACAATTACATCATTTGCAATATTAGGAATATCGTTTGTTTCTAACTCATAGGAATTTTATATTCAACCTAACTTTTGCTAGATGCCTTGACTTTTGCTCATGGCTCATAAGGTTTGAGTAGGCTCACAGAGGTTGTATGTTCCCCTTGACTTTTTCACTAGTTTGTCTATGCTCACAGAGGTTGTACATTCCCCCTGACCTTTACACTAGACTGTCTATTCTCATAGAGGTTGTACATTCCACCTGACTTTTGCATTAGACACACATAGCATCTTGTTCATCCTGACTTTTGGTTTGACTTACAGAGGTTTTACGTTCCCCTGGCTTTTTTCAATACCTCACAAGATTGGTTGATTCTCCAAATCTCCCTAGCTAGCTTCAGGGTGGCCCATATGGCCTCTCATTGGAGAATGACTATCGATGCTGCCAAATTTAACACCAAATACAAGTTACACAATAACTCCTTAGATATTAGGAGAATCACTCCAAATAACCCAAATACATTGTAATGTCCCTTTCCAAATGATCTCTCTACGAGATTGACGTAATAGCCTAAGTGATTCCCGTAGGGTATAGTCAGTGGGAAAAAGGGGGATTAATTAATTATTTAGTGTCATTAGAGCAAAACTAGTAACTTTTTAAAAGTGACATTAAGTAATTAATTAAAAGGGTTTTTTAAAGTGACTTAAGTTTATAAAGTCCCTTTACTTTATTAAAAGGGTGAAAGGGTAAAAAAAGGGTGAACAAGGAAACAAAAGAGGAATGAGGGCACCCTCTCTCATTATGCATTGTTATTTTCTAAAAACGAAATTGAGAGAGCTCTTATGGCTTTCGCTCTTGGGACGAAAAACCCTAGAGGAGAAGATTGGGTTCGGTGGTGAAAATATCCACCCCATTTTATTGTGGTGAGGAGATCACTCAGATATTTTCACTGTGGTCGAGATCTCATCACTTTGCAGCTGGGATTTCCATTGTAGAGGTCGATTTTGGCTTGGGAAAGGTGAAACGAGTTGGTTGTTGTGTTTCCTGTGTTGGCGTCTAAGTTTCTTGTCAAAAGGGGTCGAGTTTGGTAGTGTGGGGCAATTCATTTCCTTGTTGTACCAAGTTGAATGTTGTAGGGGTTGATTTTTTTGTGTTGGAGGCCGAATAATTACTTGGTTTGGCTGATTTTTGTGTGTTGCTTGAGATACTTTCATTTGTTAGGCAAGCTCATTGTTGGAGGGGGGTGTTTGCTTCTATTAGGGTCAATTTCCTATATGTTGGGATGTGTTTACTCATAGGAGGCCGCAACATTCCTTGGGAGCATATATCTTCATAAAAAGGTTGAGCTAACCTATAAGGGAGTCACATTTCTTAGCTCGAGTCGCCAATATACATTATTGGGCTTGTTACGTGATAGTGGGAGCTGAAATGACTTGTTGTAGTGGACAATACTCTTGTGAGGGTGTTTTTGGTATTCTTGGGAGATGTAATCTGCTATAGAGGTGGGCCTAAACTCTTTGGGACTTCCATCTTTGTAACCCGATTAGATGAATCAATAATATCTACTATGATCTATGTCATTGTATGAGTCTTAGTTGAGTATTTTTCATTGTTATTCTGTTGTTACCTTGTATATATATTTCCATTCTATTTGGCATTGAAACCATGATCATCTATTGCATACATAATAAGAAAATACAAACAAGCAACATACAAAATTAACAACAAGAAAGTAGAATTTCATGGTGGGTTTGAGGTGGCTAGCAAATTGCTTGATAGAATGTCTGCGCTACTAAACTAAGAAAAAGTCAAACAATTTAGTGGGGATTTTACAATGGCATTAGAGACTCAATATTGACATCTTGAGGGGGTCTATTATTTCATGAGGTGTGGACATGGGGAATATGTCACTTACAGAACTAGAAGGAAGCCAAGGCTAGAAAATATATTTCACTCAGAAGAAGAAGAGGGTTAACCAGAAGCAGAGGAAGAGGAAGACATGGGGGACAACAGTGAGAGACCCGAGGACAGTGTCATGCATATCCTAAACGATTTAGACAGGGGGTAGCAACAACTAGTACAACTCATGACACGGTTATTTACCAGCACTTGAGCAAATAAAAAACATGGGAGAAACAATGGTGCAGGTGGTTCAAATGGGTGCAATGGGAACCAAAACCATGGGGGAAACAATGGTGCAAGGGGTTCCAATGGGAATAATGGGAATCATGCAGAAGGCATCAACAATAATATTCCCACACAAGTTGGCACTAGGATAAGCAATAGAATGATTCCTAGACCTTGTATGCCTCATTTCTTGGGGGAGTAGAAAATAAGAAACCAAGGATAGGAAGGAAAAGGTGAAACCTTTAATGATTACAGGAGGGAGTACTAGTCTCTTGGTGAGGAGTTCCAGGAAGCCATGCCATTGCAGGACTATTGTACTATCAAATACATGAACAAACGAAGGGATTTCAACATGGGTAAGCAGAACATTGATCTCATGTGAAAGGTTGGAAAGCTATCCATTCCTTCTTTTAATGGTTCTAACAAGTGCACAACTAGATCATGGGTACAGAAGTTGGACACAAACTTCCAACTCAACCATATGACAAAGGAATAAGCGATTAAATTCACTACCTTGCATTTAGATGGAGAAGCCCACAAGTGGTGGTGCCATGGATTGGTCACTTTGGGACATGCCAACATTACCTCCTATCTGGAGTTCACATAGAAGTTAATGGAGAGGTTTGACAAAAAGGATTCAAAATTATAGTTCAAAGAGTTGACACAACTCATATAGTTTGGGACACCAGATGCCTACACTACATAGTTCCAAAGGCTTGCAATCACGATGACATATATATCAAAACAATGATTAGTTATGTTGTTCACTGAGGGATTATCCGAGCCACTATGTGGTTGGGTTAAAGCCTTCAAACTAGAGACTCTAAAGGATGCCATCATTAGGACATGGGACATGGAGGATGCAGTCCAAAAGAAAAAATATTTCACCAAGCCTTTCATTCCCCATAAAAGCAAAGATAAGAAACCTTTCTAGAAAGAATGGGCTAGAAAGGAGAAGATGGACGAGGTGACTCATAATGAGTTGAGGGGGAAGAAACTCTTCTTCAGTTGCAAAGAACCTTGGGAACTTGGAAATAGGTGTATGGGAAAAGGTAAGGTACACTATATAGAGGTACTTTCAGATAGTGATGAAGAGGAGGAAGTAGGACAGGCACAAGACAACATGCATGACAACCCAAGTGATGAGCAGACATAAGAGGAGATCAATAGTGGGGCTATCGCCACTCTATCAAGTGTCCCTATATTTCACACCTTCAGGATCCTTGGAGTAGTACATGGGCAACGTGTCACAGTTTTGATTGATGATGTGGAAACCCACACCATAATTGACTCGGCCTTGGTGGCTAACATAGGTATTCCTACAATTGACTTTGAGTGGTTTGATGTAGTGGTAGCTGGTGGTCATAGTATTCCATCTAGACATAATATTTCATAGCTATGCACAACATTAGGAAACTACATGGTGACTGATGATTTCTATGTAGTTGAGATGTTAGACACTAATATCATATTGGGTGTTCAATGGTTTGTTTCCTTGGGAAAACATTTTGTTGACTACCAGACCATGGATTTAGAATTTAGGGAAACATATGGTAGAAAGGTGGTTCTAAGGGTTATGTTTAATGGTGCTCCTAGGATTGTCTCAGCCAAGCGAATGGAGGGTATATTCAAGCATAAAGGTGTAGCTTGTGCAGTAGAGTTTTTAATCACTACTTAGAAACCTTCATGTAGTAGCCAACAATATCATATATACATCTAGACATTATTGAACAAACTTGACCGAGTTTTTGGATAGATATCTCTAGGGAGACTGCTTGACAGGAAATTTGAGCACACCATTGAGTTGGAGGAGGGCGAAAAACCTGCGATCACTACTTCCTACAGACATCCAAAGAAATTCAAAGTTGAAATTGAGAAGGCTATTAAGGAATTGTTGGAGATGGGACACATCAGTCCTAGCTCTAGTCCATTCACTTCTTTCGTAGTGTTGGTGAAGAATAAGGATGGCACCATGAGTATGTGCATTGACTATAGAGCCTTGAATAAAAAGGCCATAAAAAATAGGTACCCCATTCCTAGGATCGATGAGATATTGGATGAGTTGCACGGGGCCTTTTATTTTTTGAAGATTGATCTTCGATCGAGGTATCATCAGATCATATTCACAGAGCAGGATATTCCCAAGACTTCTTTCAGGTGCCATTGTGGGCACTATAAGTTCTTGGACATGCCATTTGGGTTGACCAACGCACCAACCACATTTCAGTCCTGCATGAACCACATCTTCAACAAGTACTTGAGGAAATTATTATTGGTATTCTTTGATGATCTTCATATATATAACAATACATGGTAGGAACACTTGGAGCATCTGGATGAGATTTTGAGCATCATGGAGGAACACTCACTATATGTCAAGTAGTCAAAGTGTGAGTTTGTCATGACAAATATTTTATACTTGGGTCATGTCGTCAGTGCCCAGGGTGTATAGTTACATAGGTATAAGATTCATGCCATATTGGATTGGCCACCACCCAAGAACCTTACACATTTGCGTGGATTAATTGAGATAAACAACTAATACTAGCAGTTTGTAAAGGGATTCTCATAGTTGGTTGCACCACTCACAGATCTCATGAAGAAAGGGGCATTCAAATGGATAGAGGAGGCCCATAAAACATTTGACTGGATGAAGGAAGTGATGAGCACTTGCCTAGTTTTAACACTTCCTGATTTCACTTAGCCCTTTGTGCTTGAGCGTGATGCGTCATGTGAGGGCATAAGAGAAATTTTGATGCAACATTGACATTCGATAACATATGATAGAAGGAAACTCATAGAGACAGAGAGGATCTACTCCATCTATGAAAAGGAAATGCTCGCCATTATGCATGCCTTGGAGAAATTTAGACAGTACTTGGTAGGTGGAAAATTTGTGGTTAAGACTGACCACAACAACTTGAGACACTTCGTGGGAAAAAAATACTTAAATGAGAGGCAACATAAGTGGGTCAGAAAATTGTAGGCATATCGAATTGACATTGAGTATGTAAAAGGGAAGAAAAATGTGGTTGATGATGCCCTCTCCAAGAAATCAAAGATATGTTCACTTGCAGAGATTTCAGTTGACTTGAAATCTCATCTCTTGGTAGAGTATTCCAAGAATGAATTCTCTTGTGAGTTGATGGATCACACCACACATGATGACAGGTATAAGATGGTGGATGACATCATCTACTACAATGACTGTATATACTTATTCCCTGAGTCTACATTGAAGGAGAAGATTATGAAGGCTATGCATGATGCATCTTTGGTAGGCCATCCTGGGTATTTTAAAACTTACAGGAAGATCATGGAGAGGTTCACTTGGAAGGGCCTCAAAGATGGTGTATTGAGGCATGTGAGGGAGTGTATGACTTGTCAATAGAACAAGTCTGAGTAGCCTCATCCTACAGAGTTATTACATCCATTACCCATTGTTATCACACAGATTGTAGGTTGGGAAAAGCCTGACCCAATTTACAAAAGTGGGACAACCGTGAGAATATATACCCACTGTCACCTTAGATAGATACTCCCCTCACTTTAGTGATGATAAATCACCACAAGGGGGGGATCCTGGTGACCCTTGAGGGATTGAGATGAAAAGTGAGATAGTGATGAGTGAGTGCTCCTATAGGTCAGATTTGGAAGTGTCTAAAGGATTGAAAAGGGTCTTGAGGGTTGTTAAATGATTGTCGAGGTTGTGTACCTGCAAAAAAATTTTAGACCTGCCCGAAAAAAGACAAAATAGATGATACAAGCCTCAATCCAATGGGGGAAATACACAAGAAACCTTGTTCTCCCAAAATTGCAGCAGCATAAGAGTATATAAATCAACAATAAGTAATAGCAATGGCTGAAAAATATGTTTTCGAAATTCAAGTATAAGATACTAGAAAATAGGTTAGCAATGACTAGTTTAACTTCTAATGAATAGAGCAAGAATTCAATGACATTTAGGGTTGTTTATTAGATGTTATTAATAAGTTTTTATAATATCCAAGTGGTTGTAGCAAACAAATGCTACAACAACAAATTCCAGCCATATAAATCAACAAGTAAACCGTAAAAAAGATAGACAATGAGCAGTAGAACAATAATAGAAGTTCAGAAGTAAATTTCAGTGGTTGAATAGTGAGTAAATGATGAAATAAGATGAGTTTTGCTGCAACCTTAATGGTTGTAGCATTATTTTGTAGCAGTATTTGCAACCTTAAGTTGGTATTAATGGTTGTATCTTGAAGCATATATAATTGATTCCAACTTAGACAAATGCAATATCTCGATAAATCATGTGTACCAATGCAACAAATTTATTTCTCCAATGCAATTTAAGATTAGTGCCTTGTCAATGGGTTATGGATTCTTCTTGTGTAAGGTTATATCTACTACTTATCTAGGGGTGTAAGCCCTTTTACTTCCTAGAGAAAACAAATCCAACAAGGTAAATCTAGGAGGGTGTAAGCCCTTTTACTCCTCCTAGCAACCTTTGCAAATAGCTTATCTACTTCATAATAATGATAGACTTGGTGA
>JASDQU010436522.1:11868-26198 GCA_032191745.1 Picea mariana
GTATAACAGGTTGGTTACCTCTTACCTTGAAGTATAGATTTGCATCAGCATCACTTTTCTGAAAGCCCAAGCTTTTAAGAAGCCATCAATCCTGTCATACCAAACTCCGGGAGCCTGCTTAAGACCATAAAAGGCCTTCCTTAGATTGCATACATGAGTGCCTTTGTTATGCAGTATAAAATCATCTGGTTGTTCCACAAAGACCTCATGTTCAATATTTCCATTCAAGAATGTTGTTTTTACATCCATCTGATGTAGCTTCCAACCAAGTACGGAAGCTAAATAAATAATGGCTCGAATGGAGGTATACCTGGCTACATGAGAAAAAGTCTCTTTGTAGTCGATTCCTTCTTTCCGAGTGAAGCCTCTGGCTACAAATCTTGCTTTGAACTTTTCCACACTTCCATCAACTGCATGTTTGATCTTATAGATCCATTTGAAAGAAACCACTTATTTGTCTTTTGGCCTTGGTACAATGTCCCAAACATTGTTCTTTATAATAGACTTGTATTCCTCAAGCATGGCATCCTTCCATACTTGTAATTTATCAGCTTCTTCAAATGAAGAAGGTTCGACATCACTAATGTTTCTCATCAGTGCAACATAGCCTCCAAACCTATGAGGCCTATTCCTTTCCTTGAAAATTCCTTTGAGAGCTGTTATCCTTTCTGCTTCCCACACTATTTCTTTAAGCCATCCTGGCTTCCTTTTGGCTAGAGGTTCTTCAAGAATTCTTTCTAACACTTCAGCGGGTTCTAGGGGCTCATTTCTTGGCCTTTCATGAGGTTCCTCCCTTTGATCATTTGACTCTTCATTTTCATAAGAGGGTGAAGCTGGCTGAACTGCTTCTGAATCATGCTGAAGCTCTCTGGATTTCTTAAATGTGGCTTCCTCATGGAAAGTCACATCTCTGCTTACCTCTATTTGCCTCTGACCTGGTACATAAATCCTGTAAGCCTTGGAGTTCTCACTGTACCCCACAAAAACCCCTTTCTTTCCTGAGGGTTCCATCTTTGTCCTCTTTTCCTTAGGGACATGAATATACACAACACATACAAATATCCTTAGATGCCCTACTTCAGGTTTGATCCCTAAGAAGACTTCTTCATGAGTCTTGTCCTTCAAAATAACACGTGGAAACCTGTTCTGAATATACATGGAAATGGAGGTAACTTCTGCCCATAAAGAATTTGGCAGATCCTGGTCAAACATCATTGCTTTCGCTGCCTCACAAATAGTCTTGTTTTTCCTCTCAGCAACACCATTTTGTTTAGGGTTATATGGCATGATCAACTGTCTTTTGATTCCTGCTGACTTGCAGAAATCCTCAAACTGAAGAGATTCAAACTCTCCTCCATTGTCTGTTCTAAGGATTCTGATGTGTTTCCCTATCTGCTTTTCAATAAAGGCTTTATATTCTTTGAATTTATCAAATGTGTCACTTTTAGCTTTAAGAAAATATATCCAACATTTTCTTGAGTAATCATCAATAAAAATGACATAATCAAACAACCACTGAGTGAGGGAGATGATATGGGACCACATACATCAGAATGAACCAGATCTAAGATGCCTTGAGCTCTATTGTCACTACTAGGAAATTCTTTCTTTATATTTTTACCTAGCATGCATCCCTTTCAAATTTTATTTTTACAAAGAGAAATAGAGGGCATGCCACATACCATGTTTTGTAGATCTGGAAGAGCTCTGTAATGGAAATTTCCAAATCTTATGTGCAAAAACTCGTTGGAGCTAGTCGCATCATGAGCCAATGCCTGAACTGACTATCCTGACACGATGTACAGTCCTCCACTGCGAATTCCAATGGGTTCTGATGTACTTAAGTGGCTACCTTTAGCCCATAGTAGTGCCTTCTTGTCCTTGAAGATTACCCAATATCCCTTGTCCTCAAGGGTTGCAACTGATATTATATTTTTCTTGAGCCCTGGAACATATACTACTTCATAAATGTGAAGTCTAGCCCCAGATTCCAATCTAAAGGAGATAAAGCCTACTCCCTCTATCTTGTAACATTTGTCATCCCCAAGCTCAACATGATCTGCAAAATATTTTGTCTCGAAATCTAAGAGGATCTCCTTGAACCCTGTCATGTGCTTTGATGCACCACTATCTACTAACCAAGTTTTCGGCTCCGTGAAAACTAAACTAGATAAGGTAGAAACCAAGCAATATTTTTTTCTATTTCTTTCTCATTAGAAGGACTTTTCTGATTTCTTTTGGATTCTTCATCCTCAACAGTTGAGGCATGATGTTTCCCTTTCCTAGGATATTTCTTTCTAAACCAACAATCTTTAGCAAAATGACCCAAATTATTACACCTAAAGCATTTAATCTTATATGTATCAATATTCTTGCCTTTGAATGTACCTTTGGTGTTTGGCTTCCTCTCAGAGCCTTTCTGGAAAGTTCCTTTCTTCTTTCCCTTGAATCTTGATGCTAAAGTTGAGTGCTCTTCTTTTCTTGGCTCGCTCCTAGTAGCCGTGTGACTCTCCTCCTCGAGGCAATCATGCCATAACCTCTCAAATGTGGGTTGAATCTCTCTCCCACTTACACTGGATAATAAGGTCTCCCATGAAGAAGGAAGACCGTAAAAAATGGCCTGCACTAAATCATCATCATCCACTGTCACCCATGTGACCAAAAGCTGATCTTTGATCTGGGCTATCATGGAACAGAAATATGCCACTGATTCACCTTTCTCCATCTTCAAATACTTAATCTTGTGCTTAAGTGTCCTCTTCTAACTTGGAGCCTGTTTCTCATACAGATTCACCAAGGTATCCATACAGTCCTTGGCAGTCATCAACGAAGTCATTGCAGGCATTATACTTTCTTTGACTGAGTCAAAGATAATTCGCTTGGCTTTTGCTTGAATCTTCCTGAAAGTCATTCTTCCTGCATTATTCGTTGGTTCCTCCACCACTGTGGTCACATATGGCTCAAGATCATGCTCTTGCAAGATATTTTTTATATGGAGCTTCCACACATTAAAGTTGGTAGCTCCTTCGAGCCTATCTTTGGCCCTGAGTGAAATGGAGGATGCCATGGCCCTCACACTGGAAACTTAATCAAGCTTGCTTGGATCTGTGTGTACCTGCTACTACACTTCAACACGTTTAACACACCCTAAGCTCTAATACCATGTTTTTTTATGAGCTTGATTTCTTATGCAGATTAATTCTTTTATTTTCTTCAATACTTTGATTCCAATTTAATACACTTCAACAATTCCAAATCATAATTGAATAGCAATAATTATGTAGATAAGTAAACATGCATATCAACAACACATATACCCTGGGGAAACCCTATACAGGGAGAAAAACCCCAGTAAACAATATTCCTTTATTGCATTAATAATGTAATATCTCTTACAAATATCCACCATGAATGTTCTGCTCTCAAAGAGCTTGCCAAGATGACTTTGACCTGACAAAGACTTACAAGACCTTGTTGAAATACACCTCTGATATGCTGCCTCTTTATCACTGATGTGCTCCTCTATTGCTTCACCCTCAATCTACATATGAAAACTGTGTTTCAAAACTGTGTTGAAGAGAGGGTTCGACCTCTTCTTATATAGGTTGAAGAGGGGAAGAGGGGAAGCTCAAAATAGTAACCTGATTGCATGCATTAAACATAACTCAACTTCATGCTTTAGTTCGAACTTAGAACTGGACTTGAGATTGGTTACAACTTAGCTTTACACTTTAGTTCGAACTTAGAACTAGACTTGAGATTGGTTACAACTCAGCATTACACTTTAGTTCGAACTTAGAACTAGACTTGAGACTGACATGCTTTAGTTCGAACTTAGAACTAGACTTAAGACTTTAGTTGCAACTCAACATTATACTTTAGTTCTAAAGTAGAACTAGACTCAAGACTTTAGTTGCAACTCACCATTACACTTTAGTTCTAAAATAAAACTAGACTCAAGACTTTAGTTGCGACTCAACATTACTAAAATAGAACTAGACTCAAGACTTTAGTTGCAACTCAACAATACACTTTAGTTCTAACATAGAACTAGACTCAAGACTTTAGTTACAACTCTTGACAAGGCAATTCAAAATCCTCTTCATGGTGGATAATTTTTACACGTGCCAACGCACTAGATCAATACAATTACATCATTTTCAATATTAGGAATATCGTTTGTTTCTANCTAGCTCATAGGAATTTTATATTCAACCTAACTTTTGCTAGATGCCTTGACTTTTGCTCATGGCTCACAAGGTTTGACTAGGCTCACAGAGGTTGTATGTTCCCCCTGACTTTTGCACTAGTTTGTCTGTGCTCACAGAGGTTGTACATTCTCCTTGACTTTTACACTAGACTGTCTGTGCTCACAGAGGTTGTACGTTCCCCCTAAATTTTGCATTAGACACACATAACATCTTGTTTGTCCTGATTTTTGGTTTGACTCACAGAGGTTTTACGTTCCCCTAGCTTTTGTCAATACCTCACAAGACTGGTTGATTCTCCAAATCTCCCTGGCTAGCCTCAGGGTGGCCCATATGGCCTCTCATTGGAGAATGACTATCGATGCTACCAAATTTAACACCAAATACAAGTTACACAATAACTCCTTAGATATTAGGAGAATCACTCCAAATAACCCAAATACATTGTAATGTCCCTTTCCAAATGATCTCTCTAGGATATTGACGTAATAGCCTAAGTGATTCCCGTAGGCTATAGTCAGTGGGAAAAAAGGGGATTAATTAATTATTTAGTGTCATCAGAGCAAAACAAGTAACTTTTTAAAAGTGACATTGAGTAATTAATTAAAAGGGTGTTTTTAAGTGACTTGAGTTTATAAAGTCACTTTACTTTATTAAAAGGGTGAAAGGGTAAAAAAAGAATGAACAAGGAAACAAAAGAGGAATGAGGGCACCCTCTCTCATTATGCATTGTTATTTTCTAAAAACGAAATTGAGAGAGCTCTTATGGCTTTCGCTCTTGGGACGAAAAACCCTAGAGGAGAAGATTGGGTTCGGTGGTGAAACTATCCACCCCATTTGATTGTGGTGAGGAGATCACTCAGATATTTTCACTGTGCTTCATTGTGGTCGAGATCTCATCACTTTGCAGTTGGGATTTCCATTGTAGAGGTCAATTTTGGCTTGGGAAAGGTGAAACGAGTTGGTCATTGTGTTTCTTGTGTTGGCGGCTAAGTTTCTTGTCAAAAGGGGTCGAGTTTGGTAGTGTGGGGCAAGTCGTTTCCTTGTTGTACCAAGTTGAATGTTGTAGGGGTCAATTTTTTGTGTTGGAGGCCAAATAATTACTTGGTTTGGCTGATTTTTGTGTGTTGGTTGAGATACTTTCATTTGCTTGGCAAGCTCATTGTTGGAGGGGGGGAGTTTGCTTCTATTAGGGTCGATTTCCTATCTGTTGGGATGTGTTTACTCATAGGAGGCCGCAAAATTCCTTGGGAGCATATATCTTCATACAAAGGTTGAGTTTACCTATAAGGGAGTCACATTTCTTAGCTCGAGTTGCCAATATACATTATTGGGCTTGTTACATGATAGTGGGAGCTGGAATGACTTGTTGTAGTGGACAATACTCTTGTGAGGGTGTTTTTGGTATCCTTGGGAGATGTAATCTGCTATAGAGGTGGGCCTAAACTCTTTGGGACTACCATCTTTGTAACCCGATTAGATGAATCAATACTATCTACTATGATCTATGTCATTGTATGAGTTTTAGTTGAGTATTTGTCATTGTTATTCTGTTGTTACCTTGTATATATATTTCCATTCTATTTGGCATTGAAACCATGATCATCTATTGCATACACAATAAGAAAATACAAACAAGCAACATACAAAATTAACAACAAGAAAGTAGGGTTTCATGGTGGGTTTGAGGTGGCTAGCAAATTGTTTGATAGAATGTTTGCACCACTAAACTAAGAAAAAGTAAAACAATTTAGTGGGGATTTCACAATGGCATTAGAGACTCAATATTGACATCCTGAGGGGGTCTATTGTTTCATGAGGTGTGGACACGGGGAATATGTCACTTACAGAACTAGAAGGAAGCTAGGGCCAGAAAATATATTTCACTCAGAAGAAGAAGAAGAAGAAGAGGGTTAACCAGAAGCAGAGGAAGAGGAAGACATGGGGGACAACAGTGAGAGACCCGAGGATAGTGTCATGCATATCCTAAATGATTTAGCCAGGGGGTAGCAACAACTAGTACAACTCATGACACGGTTAATTACCAGCACTCGAGCAAATAAAAACCATGGGAGAAACAATGGTGCAGGTGGTTCAAATGGGTGCAATAGGAACCAAAACCATGTGGGAAACAATGGTGCAAGGGGTTCCAATGGGAATAATGGGAATCATGCAGAAGGCATCAACAATAATATTCCCACACAAATTGGCACTAGGATAAGTAGTAGAATGATTCCTAGACCTCGTATGCCTCAGTTCTTGGGGGAGTAGCAAATAAGAAACCAAGGACATGAAGGAAAAGGTGAAACCTTTAATGATTACATGAGGGAGTACTAGTCTCTTGGTGAGGAGTTCCAGGAATCCATGCCATTGCAGGACTATTGTACTATCAAATACATGAACAAACGAAGGGATTTCAACATGGGTCAGCAGAACATTGATCTCATGTGAAATGTTGGAAAGCTATCCATTCCTTCTTTTAATGGTTCTAACAAGTGCACAACTAGAGCATGGGTATAGAAGTTGGACACAGACTTCCAACTCAAACATATGACAGAGGAATAAGCGATTAAATTCACTACCTTGCATTTAGATGGAGAAGCCCACGAGTGGTGGTGCCATGGATTGGTCACTTTGGGACATGCCAACATTACCTCCTATCTGGACTTCACATAGAAGTTAATGGAGAGGTTTGACAAAAGGGATTCAAAATTACAGTTCAAAGAGTTGACACAACTCATACATTTTGGGACAGCAGATGCCTACACTACATAGTTCCAGAGGCTTGCAATCGCAATGACATATATATCAAAACATGGATTAGTTATGTTTTTCACTGAGGGATTATCCGAGCCACTATGTGGTTGGGTTAAATTCTTCAAACCAAAGACTCTAAAGGATGCCATCATTAGGACATGGGACATGGAGGATGCAGTCCAAAAGAAAAAATATTTCACCAAGCCTTTCATTCCCCATAAAAACAAAGATAAGAAACCTTTCTAGAAAGAATGGGCTAGAAAGGAGAAGATGGACGAGGTGACTCATAATGAGTTGAGGGGGAAGAAACTCTTCTTTAGTTGCAAAGAACCTTGGGAACCTAGAAATAGGTGTATGGGAAAAGGTAAGGTACACTATATAGAGATACTTTCAGATAGTGATGAAGAGGAGGAAGTAGGACAGGCACAAGACAACATGCATGACAACCCAAGTGATGAGCAGACACAAGAGGAGATCAATAGTGGGGCTATCGCCACTCTATCAAGTGTCCCTATATTTCACACCTTCAGGATCCTTGGAGTAGTACATGGGCAATGTGTCACAGTATTGATTGATGGTGGGGAAACCCACACCATAATTGACTCGGCCTTGGTGGCTAACATAGGTATTCCTACAATTGACTTTGAGCGGTTTGATGTAGTGGTAGCTGGTGGTCATAGTATTCCATCCAGACATAATATTTCGTAGCTATGCGCAGCATTGGGAAACTACACGATGACTGATTATTTCTTTGTAGTTGAGATGTTAGACACTAATATCATATTGGGTGTTCAATGGTTTGTTTCATTGGGAAAACATTTTGTTGACTACCAGGCCATGGATCTAGAATTCAGGGAAACATATGGTAGAAAGGTGGTTCTAAGGGGCATGTTTAATGGTGCTCCTAGGATTGTCTCGGCCAAGCAGATGGAGGGTATATTCAGGCATGGAGGTGTAGCTTGTGCAGTAGAGTGCTTAATCACTACTTAGAAACCTTCATGTAGTAGCCAACAATATCATATATACATCCAGACATTATTGAACAAACTTGATCGAGTTTTTGGATAGATATCTCCAGGGATGCCGCTTGATAGGCAATTTGAGCACACCGTTGAGTTGGAGGAGGGAGCAAAACTTGTAATCACTACTCCTTGCAGACATCCAAAGAAATTCAAAGTTGAAATTGAGAAGGCTATTAAGGAATTGTTGGGGATGGGACACATCAGTCCTAGCTCTAGTCCATTCACTTCTTCCGTAGTGTTGGTGAAGAAGAAGCATGGCACCATGAGAATGTGCATTGACTATAGAGCCTTGAATAAAAAGGCCATAAAAAATAGGTACCCCATTCCTAGGATCGATGAGATATTGGATGAGCTACACGGGGCCTTTTATTTTTGAAGATTTATCTTCAATCGAGGTATCATCAGATCATATCCATAGAGCAAGATATTCCCAAGACTTCTTTCAGGTGCCATTGTGGGCACTATGAGTTCTTGGTCATGCCATTTGGGTTGACCAATGCACCAACCACATTTCAGTCCTGCATGAACCACATCTTCAACAAGTACTTGAGGAAATTATTGTTGGTATTCTTTGATGATCTTCGTATATATAACAATACATGGTAGGAACACTTGGAGCATCTGGATGAGATTTTGAGCATCATGGAGGAACACTCAATATATGTCAAGTAGTCAAAGTGTGAGTTTGGCATGACAAATATTTTATACTTGGGTCATGTTGTCAGTGCCCGGGGTGTATAGTTACATAGGTATAAGATTCATGCCATATTAGATTGGCCACCACCCAAGAACCTTACACATTTGTGTGGATTAATTGAGATAAACATCTAATACTAGCAGTTTGTAAAGGGATTCTCATAGTTGGTTGCACCACTCACAGATCTCATGAAGAAAGGGGCATTCAAATGGATAGAGGAGGCCCATAAGACATTTGACTGGATGAAGGAAGTGATGAGCACTTGCCTAGTTTTAGCACTTCCTGATTTCACTCAGCCCTTTGTGCTTGAGCGTGATGCGTCATGTGAGAGCATAAGATAAATTTTGATGCAACATTGACATTCAATAACATATGAGAGAAGGAAAATCACAGAGACAGAGAGGATCTACTCCATCTATGACAAGGAAATGCTCACCATTATGCATGCCTTGGAGAAATTTAGACAGTACTTGGTAGGTGGAAAATTTGTGGTTAAGACTGACCACAACAACTTGAGACACTTCGTGGGAAAAAAAGACTTAAATGAGAGGCAACATAAGTGGGTCAGCAAATTGCAAGCATATGAAATTGACATTGAGTATGTAAAAGGGAAGAAAAATGTGGTTGATGATGCCCTCTCCAAGAAATCAGAGATATGTTCACTTGTAGAGATTTCAGTTGACTCGAAATCTCATCTCTTGGTAGAGTATTCCAAGAATAAATTCGCTTGTGAGTTGATGGATCACAACACACATGATGACAGGAATAAGATGGTGGATGACATCATCTACTACAAATACTGTATATACTTATTCCTTGAGTCTACATTGAAGGAGAAGATTATGAAGGCTATGCATGATGCATCTCTGGTAGGCCATCCTGGGTATTTTAAAACTTACAGGAAGATCATGGAGAGGTTCACTTGGAAGGGCCTCAAAGATGATGTATTGAGGCATGTGAGGGAGTGTATGACTTGTCAATAGAACAAGTCTGAGTAGACTCATCCTATAGAGTTATTACATCCATTACCCATTGTTATCACACAGATTGTAGGTTGGGAAAAGCTTGACCCAATTTACAAAAGTGGGACAACCGTGAGAATATATACCCATTGTCACCTTAGATAGATATTCTCCTCACTTTAGTGATGATAAATCACCATAAGGGGGGGATCCTGGTGACCCTCGAGGGATTGAGATGAAAAGTGAGATAGTGATGAGTGAGTGCCCCTATAGGTCAGATTTGGAAGTGGATAAAGGATTGAAAAGGGTCTTGAGGGTTGGTAAATGATTGTTGAGGTTGTGTACCTGCAAAAAAAATTTAGACCTGCCCGAAACAAGACAAAATAGATGATACAAGCCTCAATCCAATGGGGGAAATCTGCAAGAAACCTTGTTCTCCCAAAATTGCAGCAGCATAAGAGTATATAAATCAACAATAAGTAATAGCAATGGCTGCAAAATATGTTTTCGAAATTCAAGTATAAGATACTAGAAAATAGGCTAGCAATGACTAGTTTAACTTCTACTGAATAGAGCAAGAATTCAATGACATTTAGGGTTGTTTATTAGATGTTATTAATAATTTTTTATAATATCCAAGTGGTTGTAGCAAACAAATGCTACAACAACAAATTACAGCCACATAAATCAACAAGTAAACCGTAAAAAAGATAGACAATGAGCAGTAGAAAAATAATAGAAGTTCATAAGTAAATTTCAGTGGTTGAATAGTGAGTAATTGATGAAATAAGATGAGTTTTGCTGCAACCTTAATGGTTGTAGCATTATTTTGTAGCAGTATTTGCAACCTTAAGTTGGTATTAATGGTTGTATCTTGAAGCATATATAATTGATTCCAACTTAGACAAATGCAATATCTCGATAAATCATGTGTACCAATGCAACAAATTTATTTCTCCAATGCAATTTAAGATTAGTGCCTTGTCAATGGGTTATGGATTCTTCTTGTGTAAGGTTATATCTACTACTTATCTAGGGGTGTAAGCCCTTTTACTTCCTAGAGAAAACAAATCCAACAAGGTAAATCTAGGAGGGTGTAAGCCCTTTTACTCCTCCTAGCAACCTTTGCAAATAGCTTATCTACTTCATAATAATGATAGACTTGGTGATGGGTGTATTCCCTTATAATTCTCCAAGGGTTTAGACAAGAACAACCATGAAACAAGAAAGAAATACTAACAACATGCAAAAATTCCTTACCAATTCCAAGAGATATGCAAGATAAACACTTATCTACCAAGAACATTCCATCACATAACAAGAGACAAGATCCCAAGAAATAGTGCACCACTTTAGCTCCACAAGACAAGTTTTAGCGTCCAAATAGCATCAAAAAGAGAGATATTTGATTTTCCAAGAGGGGCAAAAATTTTAGCCATGTAGTATGTAATTCTCAAGTGAGAATCTTATGAAAATGAAATGTAAAATGACCTTTATTTATACTAGGTCGTGTAAAATAAGTTTGTCCACTTAGTTAAGGTAAAACACAAAATAAGGAGGTTGACCTCCTTTATTTTTCCCCTTTAGAATACAAATTTGATTTTTAAACAAAATAAACCCTAAAAACACAATGTTGTGCCCCTAGAGGGTGACATTTTGGCATCTTTAGCAAGTCGTTGGGTTGTTGAGAGAGACATTGGGCCTCCAAAGGCCACATGCCATCATGTTAGGTGTCCTATCCATCAATCATGTTAATCCATCATCAAACTTGACAACCATCATCAAAACCCTAGCCCCAAGGTGACGTCAAGCCCAAAAGAGTAGCTCATGGCCTCCACAGGTAAATTGTTGGGCAAGGTGAGGGTTATGTATCATCCTTCAAGGTGTCTTCTCTTGCCTCCAAGGGCAATGTCCATAATATCAATTCCCAAGGTGTGGGTCATGGCGTCCACCTTGTGGGATTCAAGCCTCAATGAAGGCCCAAGCTAAGCTTGTTCCTTCAAAAAATTCCACCAAGCGAGGTCCTGCAAAGACAAATGAATGCGCCCTCTAGGGGTCTCAAGTCAAATGTGTCATGCCAAGTAAAATCACATTTAATACAAGAGCCACCTAGACATGTGCATCAAAAATACCTTTTCAAGTTAAACAAGTGCTTAAAGACCCTATGCAACTTGCCAAGTTTAGGTATGGGGGGGGGTTGTCATGGTGACCTATTGGGCGAGTCATTCCTCAAGTTAGGGAGTGTTTCCTAGGTGGATCCTCTCCAGGTCATGCAAAGAAGATGAAATGGATGGGGGTAAAAAATTTGGTCATGGAGCTCATGACATACAAGGGTTCGTATTGTCTCATTTATGGGTGCCTTTGTAGAGGGTGTGTTGCACCTTCGTTTTCAATGCAACCTTTTTCCAAACCCATTTAATTGTCATTAATTAATTAAAGTCCAAAAAAATTGTGTACTATAAGACATGGAAAGAAAAGAGTATCACAATGTCACTTGAAGATAGATGTACACATAGTGCCATATGGATGAAAATAAAAGGACACTGCATGCACGTACACAGCTCAAAAAGTGAGACATCTATATAATATGAATCTCTTTTGTAGTTCTTCAATTCTTTTAAGAGAAACATTTCATTATTCTCAAGACCTCTTTGGGTGAGCATCTAGAAGGTTATGCTTTTGGTTTTTATATTTTGCTAGCTACATTTCCCTCTAGGCCTTCGATGCCTTCTTCCCATGAAATGAGGTACAATCCCTTCTTAGGTCAGTACACCCAAAAATCCCAAAAGATGGGGAAACGAAAAGGGTGAAGTGTGAAAAGTGACAAGTATGATTCGGAATGGTATGATGACTCATCAATGAGACCTCCTAGTAGCAAACATTTTCCCAAGGATGACCACTTACTAAGGCACAATGTCAACCACCAAGGTGAAACAAGGCAAAGAGCATAATTTCTAAGCACACGTTCTATAATCAAAAGCAACTTTAAATGCAACATACTCAAATGCCTCAAGTATTAAAGTGACACTTACAACAATACCTAACTTGTAACTCATGGAGCAAGACCCATTGTCTTCCAGAAACAGGTTGATGTGGTGAATGCCATGATGGTGAACCAAAGAAGTGTGGTGGTGAAGTGGGTCTTCATCTGTGTAAGTGGACATCAAAAGCCAATCCATCCCTCGACACTACATGTCTGCAACCTAAGGGTCTTGAGACATCATCTCCTTAGTTATCCCTAGAAATGGGGGGATAACACCCATCCCAGAGAAAAAGTGGGAAAGTGTGTCCATGGAATTCATCGCAGGTCTACCAAAGGTACAAGGTAGAGGTTGCATATATGTGGTGGTCGATCGATTGACAAAGTTCACACATTTCTTAGCCATATCCTCATAATAGAAGGCAACACATGCAACATAGTTGTTCTTCAGAAGGTATTCAGACTCCATGGGTTGCTGAAGTACATTGTCAGTGATAGAGACAACAGAATCCTTAGTGCATTTTGGCAAGAGTTGTTCAGGTTGGCTAACATAGAGTTGACTCCTAGCACTAGTTACCACCCTCAGACATATGGTTAGACAGAGATCGTGAATAAGTGGCTTGAGGGGTATTTACATAACTACGTGTCAAGGGAACATAAAGCATGGGTTAAGTGGTTGCATTTGGGGGAACATTATTATAATACTAATTATCATATTTCCATTGGTATGACCCCATTCTGAGCATTATATGGTTATGATGCTCCTTCATTTGTTGATTTGGCATTTGGGGATAACAGGGATTCCAAATCCAAGGATTGGATTTAGGAGAGTCAATACATCCTCAAGGCTCTCAAGGACAATTTATAGATGGCACACAATTAGTAGAAGATCTATGCAGACAAGCACATGGTTGAGTGCACTTTTGAGGTGGGAGACTTGGTATTTTTTAGGTTACAACCATACAGACAGTCTTCACTAAAGAAAATTTGTGTAGAAAAACTAAAGCCACACTTTTATGGCCCCTACGGAGTGATTCATAGAGTTGGAGAGGTATCTTATGAGCCTGAGTTGCTGAAAGGGAGGAGGATACATAATGTGTTTCATGTTTCGTTCCTCAAGAAGGCATTGGGACAACATGTCACTTCTTCGATAGAGTTACCTCCATTGGATGAGGAGGGGCAGTTAGTGTTGGTTCCTTAATAGGTTTTGGACGTATGAGAGAGGAAATTGTGTAATAGGGTGATCCAAGAGTACCTCATCAGGTGGAGAGACTTTCCAGTAGAGGATGCCACATGGGAAGGCGACCAGATCTTGTAGCATCCTAACTTGCAGTTGCTTGAGGACAAACAATCTCGAGAAGGGAGGACTGTAATGTCCCTTTCCAAATGATCTCTCTTGGAGATTGACGTAATAGCTTAAGTGATTCCCATAGGCTATAGTCAGTGAGAAAAGGGGGATTAATTAATTATTTAATGTCAACAGGGCAGAAAAGTAACTTTTTAAAAGTGACATTGAGTAATTAATTAAAAGGTTGATTTTAAGTGACTTGAGTTTATAAAGTCACTTTACTTTATTAAAAGAGTAAAATGATAAAATAAGGGTGAACAAGGAAATACAAGAGGAATGAAGGTGCCCTCTCTCATTATGCGTTATTATTTTCTAAAAATGAAATTGAGAGAGCTCTTGTGGCTTTGACGAAAAAC
>JASDQU010436523.1:9845-37138 GCA_032191745.1 Picea mariana
GTATGGAACCTGGAGGTTATAGTGGTAGCGGTCGGAATCGACCCCGTGTCACGCGAGTACGAGACCGGCCCAGTTGCCGATTCCGCCAGCATAAAAAAAAAAAACAAAAAAAACAATGGAGCAACACAATAGATGAAACCACAACAACAAAATAATACTTTTATTGATAGGAAACAATGTTCACTTTTCTCTTCGATGGGGCAGCCTGCAATAGAGAAACTCTCTATTACAATAATTCTCAAGACAAAAATTCTCATAACTCCTACTCTTATTTATACTAATTCTATCTTCTAAAGATCATTCTAGAGGACGATCCTTCTAGAAGCAAAGGCTTCTATTAGGTCTTCTTACATTGACTTATTCCAATTTATTAAATAGGCCTTATTAACTAATGTATGAATTTATTACATGGAAATATATTATTCTATATAAGTTAGGGGTTAGGGAGGTTAGGTCCCTAACAATCACACTCCAGGTTCTTAACTTGGATCAAGTTTCATATATTCAATTCATTCTCAAAGGTTACCTTTCACAGGTCTTGGACTAGTGAAACAATCAACATAACAATTTTATTATTCTCGGGTTTGATACCCAACATCCATGCTACCGTTTAAATCTTATTCTAAGTCATTCAAATTCATAAACCACTTAATGCTAGTAGTGAATATCCATTAAACCACTAACTAACAAGATTCAAACTTCATTATTTTTACAAAATTGAATGCACTTAAAGTCATGCACACATACTATAAGAAACATTTATTATAATCTTGCGCATATATCTTTATCAAGTGTGAATTCAATGCACATATTGAATCTTTGGTTTCAATCTATTTCAAGGAAGCTACAATCGAGCTACCATATCAAGATTTCAAAACCCAATATTGTGCATGTGTTCAATCCAATATAATAACAACACTATCATTTCACTCCCATCATAGCCCTTATTTCTTCTATCAAGGGGAAGAATGATTCAACGCGATATGCATAATGTAATTATGAATTGGATGCCAACAAAATTGTTGATTAAATATCCATCAAACGCACCATATAAAATTCACACCCAAGTTGTAGTTCTTCTTATATTATGCATTGCCAACAAAGAAGGGAAATAGGGATTTCAAGCTACGGGATGCATGAGAGTTGGAACTGTTATCACATAGAATTGCTTGGGTCAAGAAAGTCCTTTAGTCTTTGATTTTGAGTCATAAGTGTTGTTTAAATTTTAGGTTTTGTCCTTTTCCTATAGTCATTTTTCATTCTTGACCCAAATAAACTAAAGTTAGTGTTGGCTTTGGTCTATAGTCCTTGGGTTATATATCGATTATCATGATAACTTGGACAAACCTTCATCTGTCGCATCTTTCATTTCTCCATTATCACCATAACATGTCACCTCGTCCATGCTGTACTTAGACCCCTCTTTTGTGTCACCTTTACTCGTTAGGATGTCAAATCAAGTTTGATCTGTACGTTGCCAACTCACTAGAGAGTTCGCAACGCATCCAAAAGTACATCAAGTAGTCGTTACCATCATTGTGTTCATGAGTCGTGTCAATGAAGATCTCCTTGTTTTCAGATCTGATATTTTAAATTATAGCGAGGGGTTTGTCATAAAGGCTTCTAACTATTTTCTCCAAGTATTCAAATCATTTTTAGCTTGGCGTTGCAAATCTGGTGTTTCAGATAGGTGCTAGAAAATTTTCTATGAATTGGCTGGAGAAGGTGAGTTGGAGGTTAGTCTACTTGTAGACAAAATTGTTCAAACTCAAAGATATCAGTTTTCAAGTCAAAGCCACCATGTAATGAGTATTTTTATCTCATTTGAAGGACATGAAAGGATTTGTTAGTTGTTTTCCCTTTTGGGCACTGCAAACTAGTGATATGCACTGCAAGTTGTCTCACTTACTTGTTGACACATTCCCAACCCAATTGCATGTGATATGAACCTTGTTTATTAAGACTTAAGAAATCTCTGTTTCATACCACCTTTCCCATCATCCATTCTGCTGCTTTGCTTACTTTCCCAAGCGCTACAAACCCTCTGTTCTGGTGCTGCGAACTCCATGAAAAAAACTTGGTGCTGTGAATCCCCTATCCCAACACCTTTTACAAAGCTTGTTTTCATCAAGTTCTCATTTTCAATTACACTCCTATCTGGTCTGCGATAAAAATTCATTCACTTGTGAAGTCGTTTTGAGTTTTGCAAGAGAATAGTGATGTGGTGAACAAGACCTGTCTTGCAATGAGTTGTTTCTTTATTCCTTCATGATTCTTTTGTAGTAGTCCTTCATCTTCCTGACTGAAAGATGCCTTGTATTATTCCTGGAGGTCAAATGGGTTGATAAAAACATAAAGTTTTATACAGAACCAACCTTATTGGTAAAGTTCATCCATTAAAACCCTAGTCCTATGTTTTCCCTATTTTTCCTCTAGCATCATTAAAACTTGTGGTAAGGTTTTCTTCATACAACATTATTGGATACTCCACATCAAAGGAAGGCTCACAAAGGAGGGGGAATTGTGAGGACTGAGCCTTATGACATGTATTTATTTTTTGGTTAACCCCTGATCAGGGAAATCTTCCAAAGAGTGGGTTGTTTTAATTTCTGTCAGAAAATGCA
Organism: Picea mariana; assembly: GCA_032191745.1. Taxonomy (NCBI): domain Eukaryota; kingdom Viridiplantae; phylum Streptophyta; class Pinopsida; order Pinales; family Pinaceae; genus Picea; species Picea mariana. The sequence goes on from JASDQU010436523.1 coordinate 12,470, forward strand.
GAGGGGACACCATGAGGTGGCTAGGGAATTTTCCCTAAACTTTGATGGAACCAAGACAAAGGTTGGGACACTAGAATTTGAGTTATATGAAGTGACCATAGTAGGAGGTACTGAAATACCTAATATTGGGGAAAGATGGTTTAAATCCATGAACCTAAATGCATCCTTCTCCAAAGAATTCCTCAAACTAGAATATCTAGGAGACAACTTATCGAAAGGAGTGCCCAGGAGCCCTATGATTGAAGGTTTTGATAAGATGCTAAGAGTAATCCAAAGATACTTTACCTGTGAAGGGATATTCAACATGATTTATCAGTACCACATAAGAATTCTGCTGCACTTCATAGACAAATATTTTATGAATCTTCCTTTTTATTTGTTTAGGAGTATTGGAAAAATGGTTGACAGAGTCCAGGCTAAGTCTAGAGTAGTTGATACAAACTTTTTTCATTCAGGGCTGATGAAAATGCTTGTGATGGATGAATTAATGAAGAAAAACATTGACTGGGAGGAATTCATTACTTCTTCACACTTTTAGTTAAATATTGCTCCTACTCCATAATCCAAGGTACAAAGCCCTCTTTAGGCTGATAGCACTGTACATATAGAGACAAAAAAGAATATGAAGAGCATAGGTACTGTTAAAAATGATGAAACAACTAAGGAACAAGAAGGAGAAGGAGTATCTTATCACTCTCCACAAAGAGAGGTTTCACCTAAACCAACTCCAAAGTTAGTAGAGACTCCATCAACCAGAGCCATAGCAGATAAAGCGAAGGCTAGGAGACCTTTCACTAGATCATCAACAAAGCATGAAAGCATTGTGAAAGAAGACACAGTGGAAGATCCAATCAAGAGAAAAGTTAAAGGTAAAACTGTACCTATTGAGGAGCACATCGAGGTTATAGACATAACTACCCCTCCAGAAAACCCTACTTTTAAAAGATTAAGGAAGCATCTTAAAGAAGCCAAGGATGAAGTTGAAGAAATGAGAAAAAGAGATATATACTGTAGGATAGAGCTAAATGAAATATTAGACACCTATCATGAAACCATTGACAGAGATAACCTCTTGGAAATAAGGTTTTTACCTATTCACAGGAAGATTAAAAATCTTTATAAGAAAAATAGAGCCCACCAAGCCCAAATAAAAAAACTAAAAATGGAGTTGCAACCTTTTAAGGAAGAGCTAGCCAAGAGGAATTTGGATGTGTTGGCCCAAGTTGCCACAAGAAAGATTTCCAGACTCAGAAAGTAAAAAATATGAAATGCCTTGAAAAAAAAAATTTCAGTTTTAGGATAGTGCCCGTTTCTTTCATTTTTTAGATTTTGGTGAAGTATGATGCCTATGATTAAGTTTTTCACTCATACACAAGATAATGAGTTTTTACAACATCTCTAGCTCTGAAAATGGTTTTTTTTGGGTGTTTTTGGGATCTAATAGATATATTAAGAAGCTACATGATAGTTCACAACACCTAGCACTACGAACTAGTTTATGCAGCCAGGAGCTGCGAACTTCGCTGTGAACTAGATGATATAGTTGGCGCTACAAAATTTGTTGTGAACTCCTGTTTTGAAGATTTCAAGAGGATCAATGGTTACTAGATGGATAGGGGAGTACATGACAATTGATAGAAAGACAATTGAAAGTTGGAGGGACACCTGACAGAGGCATATGCGCTCAAGAGACACTTCATCAAGCCTATTAAATATGTTAGGGTAATTTCCAACATTAAGCCTAGTTTTTAGCAGTTAGTTATATTTGTTGAACAACTGTAATTATTCTAGCTTCATGATGTGGCAATCTTATGCTAAGAGGATGGATTTCGAATTGTACAACTATCAATCTTAGCCTAAGCTATAATATAGGCATTAGAAATCATTGTAAAGGTTTGAATGGTTGATATGAGACTCTTTCTGTAATGTACTGATGTAACAGATCCAACCCTGGATTTTTATGTATCAGACTTTAGAATTTTTGTCTAATAGAAGTCGAATTCTTTCCTTCCATCTTGCTTCTCTCTTACTCTGAATTTATTGTCATTGAATGCTTCAATTGATAATTTATAGTTGTATTAAAATGGAGGTTTGATTGTGATGTTGTTATAATTGTTCTTAGAATTTAAGCTTTGATTAAAGAAGTTCTTGTGTCTAAAGATTTTTCTTCGTTGGTATGCTAGTAATGCCTGATGCTAATAGTAGACTTACTTCATCTTTCTCACTAAAGTATTCCTTCTATCCACCTTACTCTTTAAAACTCTGAGCTAAGTTAGACAAGACCTCATTTGTTGATGCATCCTATCTAGAACTTTATGTGATTTACATTGCCGGGTTGAGTTTTATCCATTTGAAACTTTATCTTAAAACTTACCTTACAAACCTATTGACGAGTACCGAGCTTACACTTTAGTAGTCAAAGTGTGACTTTCAGTGCTAACAATTTTGGCGTCATTTCCGTGGAACAAATTGAAAACATTTCCCTGGGATTGAATGACAAAGAAATAATAATTCTGAGGGTGCATAGTAATAATTACATTGAAGACTGCAATTTGCACCTAGCGACTCCATTGTTTTAGTTGTGACTCCTAAAGGCAGACACATGAGGTCTACTGCACATTTACCTCCTGCTACACCTGAATATGAGCCAAAGAAGATCATCAAGGAAGGAAAATCTTCTCAAGAAGGCTTTTCAACTGTTGTTTCAGGTACTACTAGAAATTTTTCTGATTCTACTTTTAAAACACCAGTAGATGTATCTAGTGCTCCTCTTTTACCTTTTGTTGTAACTCATAGAAATTTAAATCTAGGAGATTTCCATGTAGAGTATTCCTCTTTTTCTCCCAAGTTGAAAGAAGAAATATTTGAAAGTTTTGAAGTGCTTGCCTCACTTGATGTTGTAAGTTGGTTCAAACTTGAGAGTCTAGAGGATTTTCCTACCCTAGGTTCTCCTTCTCCTCCCTCTCTTAAACTTCCTATGATCAAAGAAGAAGCAACTTCAATTCCCTTGTAATTTACACCATTCTCTTCCAAGACTCAACCTCTATTTGTTAAAACTGAAACTTCCCCATCATATACTCTTCCTTCTCTTAAGCTACCCATTATTCAAAATATAGTTGTACCAATCAATACCCAGTCTTCCCCTAATTCTCCTAGATTTTATAATCCTCCTCTTCATAATCAAATGGTAGGTGCAAACCCTCCTAGAAATAGGATGGATACCATAGTGGATGCTAGGTATGATCCTCTTGTGCTGCCTCAACCTATGAATGTTGTCCCAATTGGATACTATCTTAAGTACATGCCCACATTTACAAGAGAAGAGAACATAACTACAGAGGATCATCTTGCAACTTTTTATAGCTATGCTGCCAATAGTAATATTGAAAATGAGGATGTTTGGATGAGAGTTTTTGTACAAAGCCTTGATGGTGACATTAGAAAATGGTTTAGGGGTTTAAATCCTAGATCAATTGTTGGAATTGAAGCCCTGGATGATTCCTTTCTGAGGCATTAGGGCGATAAGAAAGATTTCTTGTATTATATTACAGAGTTTGGGTCACTCAAGAGAAAAGAAGGGGAATTAGTTTCATATTTTTCCAAAAGGTTTAACAAAATGTACAATTAAATTCCCACAGAGTTTAAACCTACTGAAACCTCTTCCTAGATAACCTATGTCAGTTCTTTTGACCTTGATTTTTTCCTCCTATTGAGAGAGAGGAGATCTACATCATTTGATCATATGCAAGATGCAACCTTGGAGGTAGAATCAAACATATTGGCAGCTGATAAGCTAAGAGGAAAATCTGATAGAGATAGGAGAAAACATAGGGATGAAACTTCAACTTTTGATTCTTCTAGTGTCAACCCTCAGGTAGATGAACTAACTAAGTTGGTTAAATCACTTTATGCAGAAATGGAAAAAATGAAACTTGAGGGAAGACAAAATAACATAAACACACAAGATATTGGTAACATAGGTAATTTCAGGAGACAAAATAATTCTCCTCAGATCCTTCAAAGTTCATACCCCTCTTCAAAATAACATGGTTGATGATGAAGTAGGAGAGGATGAAGAAACATACCCAAAAATTCATTGTCTGGGTGATACATCCCCCTCCCATCATTTAACTCAGTTTGCATATGAAGAGTACCTTATGGATAGTCAGTTGAATGAATTGAGTAAAGGGGAGAAAACAAATGAAAACCAATATAAATACAACTTGAGGTCGAAAAGAAGGAGGGAAATCCTATTACATCTAATCAGCCCAAGAAAACAGAAAATTCTGCTAAAGTTGTGGCTTATAGCAGCAAGGAAAATGAGGAACAAAAAAATCAAGAAGTGATTAAGACCCCTATTGCAGAAATTAAGGAGATTCTGAAATCTCCATCTTCCTTCAATTTTGAGAATGAAATTCCAAAGATCAAAATTCCAGTCCCATTTTTAGAACTGATTAAAAATGAAGAATTTAAAAGGTACCTTTCCAAGATGTTGCAACCTGAGTCTTCTTCAAATTCCATAGATTCAGTGAAATTATAAGATGAAAAACCAACAATCATATTGGGGCCTCTGGTAGAAGATAGGGATGGATCTTCTCCTCCCTTTTACACATCATTAAATATTCATGATAAAATTTTGCACAACTGCTTGATGTACTCAGGTGCCTCTCATAACCTTATGCCTAAATCTGTCATGGATGATATAGGTCTATAGATTACTAAAACCTATCATGACCTATACTCCTTTGACTCTAGGAAAGTGAAATTCCTTGGAATGATTAAAGACATGGTTGTTACCCTGTTTCAACTACCCATGAAGAGTGTGGTCATGGATATTGTAGTGGCTGATGTCCCCCCTATGTTTGGGATGTTACTTTCAAGATATTGGATCAAGAGATTGGGGGAACATTGCATATGGATCTTTCGTATGCCACTATTCCTCTGTTTGGAGGAGAGCACATAAGGTTGTACAAGGAAGCACAACTAGCTTACATCATCAATGATGAAGATAATCTCACAAACCATCCAATTTATGCAGTTGACACTGCTATAGGATTCAATATTCTACAACTTACTGATGCTCCCCAGCCACCCATGGAAATTAGAAAACAACCTATAAAAACATGTGAGACACCTCTTCAAGATACCCCAGTTTGGAAGATGTTTTTTGTTGGGGCCTCTTCTAATGAAATGATTGGTGCTGTAGTGGTTTTTATTTCCCCATCTCAAGAAATCATATCCTTGTCTTATAAGTTGGAGTTTGAAACCACAAATAATGTTGCAGAGTATGAGGCTATAGTTTTGGGGTTGAGGGATGCTAAAGATATGAAGATTGAGGAGTTAGCAATTTTTAGAGATGCTGAAGTAATTGTGCATCAGGTTAAAAATATATATCAAGCAAAACATCCTAGATTCAGGACTTACAAAAATGAAGTTTGGAATCTTATTGACAATTTTTTCTTAGATTTTAACATCTCTTTTGTTCTAAGGGAAGATAATTCTATGGCATATTCTTTGGTTGTTTCTGCTAGTAACTTTAATATCCCTTTGCCCCCCAAACTCAAGTATGATGTAGAAGTTAAGTATAGACCCTCTTGTTATAGAAATATTTACCTCACCCTATGCAATCTTGCCCAGACGACCTTTTTCCATTTCCCTATGCAAACTTATCATCCCTGTTTGTAAAATCCAGAGATAAAAATACATATTTTTCCACATGTACGCATCTTGCCTACTATATAGCATGCGTATACGCAGGCTGCACCACTACAGCCTACGTACATAGAGATTTGTTCCAGAAAATGAAAATTAATGCATGTCACGACAAGAGATATATGATCCTTGGCCTTCCATATACTGGAAACGTTCCAACTCAGCCCTTCAGTTCCATTTTGAAGGCTATAAATGGGCCAATTCCAAGCTATGGAAAAGGAGAGAGAAAGAATTCAACTTTGAGAGAAAAGTTACTCTAGAGAAATTATTTACTTCATATTAAGCCTGCATCCCTTTGTCCTTTAAGTCTGAACACATTGTTTAGCCCCCAAGCTCTTCCCTTATTGATTGAGAACCTCATTGTTTCTCTTTTATGAGCTTTCCTTTGGTGGAGGATTGAAGTGGTGGAGGCCCAACTGGAAGGAACTTAGTTTCTTGGTTCCGAACCATGCCGACACGAAAGTATATAACAATTTCACTTATGTTGATCATATATTAATAAAAATACTCTTTTCCTATCCAATTGATATCTTGCAAATATTTGAATTATTATTCCATGGACGTATTTGTCATGTTTATTAATGGATTATGCTATTGAATGTGCTAACATCATTTATTATCACCATATGCTTTCGTGGCTTGGTTGTTGAGGACAAGTTGCAGGTATATTGCATTGGGTCAAGTGCTCAATGGTGGAATTCATCGAACGTCTAGATGAGGTAGGCTTTTTATCTTGTCTTGTTAGTGTTGGGTATGTGTTATATTCTTTGCATGTGTGTGTGTGGGCATGTCAAATTCAACAACTGTGTCTGACGATCCCAACTTTATTAATTCTTTATGTCGTGTGCACCGGGCACTTTCCTAGGGGGTCCCAGGGGGACTAGGTATTCCCCCCCTGGTTATGCAAAGCGTTCAGGGCAGCGCCCCGAAATGGTTTTTGGGGCGAGTTTTGCTATTTTTAGCGGTTTTCTAAATTAATCTTGGATTAAGGGATTAGGGTTTTGGTAGCTACAGAATACCTAAAACATTGTATATATTGTATGGTGAATGGTGAAATTAATACAATAAAGAGTTGAAAGGTGCGACACCAAGGAAGGGTGATTTTCTCCCGTTTAAGGGTTTCCAGCGTAAATCTCTGTGTACTATGTGTATGAACCATTGATTAATTTATGTTTTTCTTAAGAATCTATTTGCATTGCTTTACTTCACATGTTTAAAACTTACATGTGGTATTAGAGCTCAGTTTTGGCTTCAGAGGGATGCCTTTTTTGTTGAGGGTTTGGCTCAGTCTTGATAGATCAAGTTTATCTTGGGTCTGTGATAAAACTGGGTTTAGTGGGAGCTTTTGCAGTGGTGATTCGAGTGTAGAAAGAGGAATAGTGAGCTCTTCTAGAATCAAGATAGAGAAGTTCAATGGTAAAAACTTTGAGCTATGGAAGCTCAAGATGGAGGACCTTCTTGTAGACAAAGAACAATGGATCGTTGTGGATCCTGGTACACAACCTACTGACACATAGTCAAATGGTACACAACCTACTAGTACACAGACTACTAGTACACCACCTACTGGTATGTCGAAGAAAGATTGGGATAAGTTGGACAGAAGAGAAAAGAGTACTATTCGACTCTGCCTAGCAGATTCATTGTTGTTGAATGTCTCGGGAGAATCTACAGCCAAGGAACTATGGGATAAGTTAGGGAATTTTTATCAATCAAATTCCCTGGTAAACAAGTTGTTTCTTCGAAAGAAGTTGTATCAGCTTAGGATGGAATATGGAGATTATGTGACAGAACATATAAATGCCTTTAATACTCTGGTAAGTCAAATTGTCTCTGTTAATATTATGATTGTAGAAGAATATAAGTGTATTACTTTGTTATGTTCTTTTCTAGGCTCTTGGGATAATCTGGTTGTAGCAATTGGTAGTACCACTCAGTCTACATTGAAGTATGAGGATGTAGTTGCATCCTTGTTATTTGAAGAGATGAGGTGGAAAAGCATGGATGGTCATAGCACAAATGATTTATTTGTAAGAGGTCGTACCCAAGATAGGAACCTTGGTAAGTCTTCTAGGGGGAGATCTAAATCTATAGGTAGATCTAAGTCTCCCGAAAAATCTTTGAGGAAATTCTGGAAGTGTGGTAAAACAAGACATTATAAGAAAGATTGCAAGTATAAGAAGGTTGATAAACCAAAGGGATCTGTTAGTACCTCTTCCACATAGGTAAAAACATCCACTGAAGAACGAGGTGATGTTTACCTAGAATCTACAGGTACACATGTAGACTGTTATGTATGGTTGATTGACTCAAGTGCGTCATACCATATGAATCCTCACAGGGAGTGGTTATGTGAATATGAAAAATATGATGGTGGTGATGTATTCTTAGGAGATGACTCGATTGCCAAAATCATGGGATGTGGAAGGGTTAAGTTGCTATTAAAAGATGGAAGGATTAGAACTCTCTCTAGGGTTCTTCACATTCCAAAACTAGCCATGAGCCTAATATATGTAAGAAAGTTGGATGATGCAAGAGTGGATATTGTATTGGGAAAGGGCACTTGCAAGATGGTACGAGGAGAAATGGTGTTGATGAGGGGAGTTCAGTGTGGAACTCTGTACAGGTTGTTTGGAAGCACTTATACTAATGGGTGTAACAGTTCTGTTGTCCCTGAGTAGAAAAATAAATAAGACAATACCAATACTGTCCCTGGAAAGAAGGCCATGTTGTGGCATCAAAGACTGGGGCATATTGGAGAAAAGGGCCTTTGAACACTACACGGTAAAGGTATGGTTGAAGGTATGTCTAATTGCACTCTGGATTTTGATTTCTATGAACATTGCATATATGGAAAACATAATTGAGTAAGATTTCCATCTGGTGCTACAAGAGCAAAGGGGATCTTAGAGTTGATACACAGTGATGTGTTTGGACCTGTGCCTGTTCCAACACTAGGTAAATTTGTGTATTATGTTTCATTCATAGATGATTTCTCAAGGAACACATGGATTTATTTTCTTAGAAATAAATCTGAGGTATTTGATAAACTTAAAGAGTTTAAGGCTCTGGTAGAAAATCAGATAGAGAAGAAAATAAAGGTATTGGGGATAGATAATCATGGAGAATTCTGTAGAAATGAATTCGAAGAATTCTGTAAGAAGTGTGGTATAGCAAGGCAGATGACTACTCCATACACACCTCAATAGAATGGATTTGCAGAAAGGATGAACATTCCACTAATGGAAAAAGCAAGGAGCATGCTCAACGATGTCGAGTTAGGACATGAATTATGGGCAAAGGTAGTGGGTACAACATGTTACTTTTTCAATCGATCACCCTCATCAATGCTGGATGATAAAACTCCACACGAGGTATGGAATGGAAAGAAACCCTCTCTTGAACATCTTAGAGTGTTTGGTTGTGATGCTTATGTACATGTTCCAAAGGAAAATATGAGTAAGCTGGATAAAAAAGCTGAAAAGTGTATCTTTATTGGTTATAAAGATGGTGTGAAAGGTTATATGCTTTGGAACCCATAAAATAAGAAGATTGTTTACAGTCGAGATGTTCTTTTCAGAGAGGTAAAATATGTTTCCAAATAGGAATTCCTACCAAGGCCATAAGAACCTGAGAAAATAGAGTTTGAGTTGGATGATGCAAAATATGAATCATCTGAATAATATAAAGTAGTAGAAGAAGAACCTCATACCCCAGTATTGAGGAGATTGGTGAGGGAAATAAGGCAACTAGAAAGTTATAGTCCACTTGATTTTTGTTCTAATTTTTCTTTGTCTATTACTGATGATGATCCCATAACTGTCAGGGAAGCAGTGAATTTAGAGGATAGTAAACTCTGGAAGAAGGCCATGGTTGAAGAAATGGATGCCTTGGATAATAATGAGGCATGGGATATAGTTGAGTTTCCTGCTAGAAGAAAATATGTTGGTAGAAAATGGTTGTTTAAGAAGAAGTTTAATGCAGAAGGAAAAAAAAGTTTAACTCAACCACTCATGCAAGCAAGGAAGTAGTATGGTTACAGAGATTGTGTTCAGGTATTGGTTTGGTACAACAATCAGTGAGATTAGATTGCGATAGTTAGAGTGCAATCTTCCTGGAAAAGAACTTGGCTTATCATTCAAAGGCAAAGCATATTGATGTTTAGTATCACTTTGTGAGAGACATGGTTGAAGAAAATAAGGTGTTGCTAGAAAAGGTTGACACTTTGAAGAATGTTGCAGATTCATTGACAAAGTCTGTGAGCACAAAAAAGTTCTCCTTGTGTAGAGTAACAATGGGCATTGTTGCCCTGGATTGTTGGCTATATAATCATGTGGACCCTTGGATGCAAAGAAAAAAACAAATGGGAGAATGTTGGGTATGTGTTATATTCTTTGCATGTGTGTGTGTGGGCGCATCAAATTCAACAACTGCGTCTGACAATCCCAACTTCCTTCAAGTTTTGTGTCGTGTGTGTCAGACGCTTTCCTAGGGGGGTCCCAGGGGGGTCAGGCATGGCCCCTCTGGTTACGCGCAACGTTCGGGGCAGTGCCCCAAAATTTGTTTTTGGGCGGTTTTTTCTATTTTAGAGGATTTTGCTATTTTTAGCGGTTTTCTAAATTAATCCCAGATTAAGGGATTAGGGTTTTGGTAGCTACAAAATACCTAAAACATTGTATATATTGTATGGTGAATGGTGAAATTAATACAATAAATAGTTGAAAGGTGCGGCACCAAGGAAGGGTGGTTTTCTCCCGGTTAAGGGTTTCCAGTGTAAATATATGTGTACTATGTGTATGAACCATTGATTAATTTATGTTTTTCTTAAGAATTTATTTTCATTGCTTTACTTCACAGGTTTAAAACTTACAGTTAGCATATTTGTTTTCATAGCATACTTGAGAAGAGCGTTGATTTCTGCAGTCATTTTCGTCTATTGTGGTTTACCCTAGCCATAGATAGGTTTTCGTCATAACAGAATTGGCGACCATACTAGGGATTGAATCTTCTTTATTAGGGTTTGGAGTACTTTTCTCTTTAGATTTCTCTCGTTCCTATCGTTTTTCTTGTCGTATCATTGCTTGACAACCTCTGTTCACTCTGGGTCTGAGTTTTCAGCCTTCTCCCTTGCCTGACCTTGTTTTTTGAAACATATACACGCTTTTTACCTTGACAGTCGCGTACATACGTGGCCTGTCCTTCTGCAAGCTGTGTACATACGCTCTATTTTCCTAAACATTCGCATACATCAACTTTCCTTTCTTGTTTGCTAGGTATGGTGGTTGTTGGGTGGGATTTGATGTTTGCTGAATCTTCTTGGGTCTCTGTAGTGCCTGTTAAGTGCTTGTAGGATGACAGGAAACTTATCTTTGGTTGAATTTTTTGGGCGGAGTCTTTCTCATCATCTTTTCATTTTGATTGTCCTTGTACATTGGGTTAGGTATTTTGCTGCTTGGTATACTACTTGAGTTGTCTCTTTCTATACACAATAGAGTTTATATATCAAGTTGCTTTTCAATCCATGCATTTTCATTTTTTATTATACTAAAAATACAAAAATATTAGTCATTTTGCATTGCTTGGAATTTTGGTATTTTGAGTCCTTGTCATTAGCTTAGTGCATGTAATGAAAGATTGCATTTTTACTTCAAAATTGTAGAGTTGAAATTGAAAATTGCATTGGTTTTTAGAAGCATATTATTCATCGAAAGTTGAAGTTAGGACTTTGAATTATTTTCATATTTACTTTTCTTGCAGAGTCATAAAATCATGAGTTTCACTACCATACCTTTTTGAGTAATCACAACCACTAAAATTAACGCTATAATTTAAAATCGATTACTCACGATTTTATTTTCTAGGGTGCACAAACTAGCTTAGGATTTAGTGCCTTGGAATAGGATTTTGTGAGTAAATTTCTCCAAGGCAATTAAATCAACATATGTGTTTGACAAAGGGAGTGGAGAAATCCATTGTATAATTGGTAATATCAAGAGGCTTCACTCACACTAGAGTTAATCACGAGGTCGTGCGAGGTTGGTTGAAGGTATATATCCTCAATACCTTCTCAACATCAGAGATATTTCTGGGGATATATTCATATTTGGGGATCTTGCTAGTGCCTTTAACTCCATGAGAGGTGGTACTTTCAAGGTTTCGGGCTTTGCTACCCTACCCATATGATGGACCTGACTTACAACTACTCGCCTGTGCATCAGTTATATAGTGGTTTATTATTTTCTTGACTTAGGTGCCACATAGGTTACTTGCAAGGGTTATTCTACAGGTACCCTGGGTCAGATAAGGGTTAGACAACACACAACCTTTATGGAATATTACATCTCCGGGGGATCTGACCGATTGGTTGTTAATCCCACGAGGGCCCTTATAATTGACTCTGTTACCTCTGATCTTTAGTAGGGAGTCTCAGGCCCCTCTTGGGCGAGACATACCTTTTTTAGAGAGGGAGGCCACTTTCAGCCACTTTACCCCATTTGTGTGCATATTGGCCATTTGAATTTTGGTGTGTTCTTTGATTACTAGTTGGCCTTAGGATTGATTTTTCATCTTTAGAGTCTTAAGGCATAGGGGATTCAGACCAACGTTCTCATCGGTCTTATTGCTTGTTACAGTTACCACCAAATTTCAAGTCTTTTTCTTCTAAAAGGCATAGAGTTATTAGACGTGGTACACACACCTCCACCATTCAGACTTTTGATTCTACAAGGATGAGTACTGAACCTAGTGTTCAAAACACTAGGAGCCCTTCAACTCCCACACCCACTATAGTTAATAGCACCCCTTCGACCCCTGTAACAACAATGGTTGTAGTGCTGGAGGCACCTATCATTACTATGGCTCGGCCTATAGTGAATGCTCAATCTCTTGCCTCGAACCCTTTTGGGTCTCTTGGTCACTCACCGGGCTATAATGTTCAGTCCATCCCTATGGCCTCTAGTCCTTTTTCCTATGGTATGTCGAACTTTACTTTGCATTTTTCGAACGCCATCCCAGATGTTGGCTCTAATGCTAACATTGGGCTTGGGGGCACTACACCTCCTTACACTCCATTTTTGTTTGGTGGTTCTCAAATCCCTCAAACAACTCCTAATATGGGAGGAATTCCTGATTTTAACCTCGAGTCTAATCCTCTTGCTTCTGGGTGGAACAACCAACCTGGTGGACACACTTCTACTCAAGTTATGTCCTACACCCCTACCTCCTCAGTGCCAATTCTGACGAACATGTTTGGGATGATGAATCCACCTCTATCCTCCAGATTCACACCTGAGGGAGGTCAGTTTCACGCTTTTGGCAACCCCCAACCCGAATCCAATCCGGCTAGGGGAAATTTTTATAACCCTTATGATAACATTCCTACTGGAATTATGCCCAACCAACCCTTTATGAATCAGCTCGGAGGAGGGACTTATAATCCCGAACAAGGCCATGGTTCTTACCAAAACCCTAGATGGGTTGTAGTTCCTCAAACATAATCTTTCCCGAGAGCTTGGGGCCAGATGCCGCAACCCCGTCTCCATTTTTTGACAACACTTAATCTGCTAGACTTGTCTAAGTTAAGGAACAACCACGTGAGTCATGATCCTACATGGCCCCCTGTCCCCACCAAAATTCCTTTGGACATTCTGAAGTTCGAAGGTAAGAATGGCAAGGATCTTGGTGATCACGTTACTACCTTTCACCTATGGTGCTCCTCGAATTCCCTTAATGTCGATTCTATTCGATTAAGATCATTTCAACACACCCTCATTGGGGTCGTTGTGAAGTGGTATATCAAGCTACCTAGGGGGGCATATGGGACTTTTAATCAGTTGGTGTTGGTCTTCCTTAACCACTTCCAGTTGTCAATTTTTTACAATGTTGGCCTAGAACTTCTATCGACTTTATGCTAGGATACCACCACTCATATCTTGGATCATATCCAGGAGTGGCGTAGATGGAAGAGGTTGATGAAGACCTCCATACCCCTAGCCTTTATTTTAGAATGGTTCCTCAAGTCTTTTCACCCTCCTATCTCAAAGGATGTTGCAACATCCGAGGTTACCACTGAGGAAGAAGTGATATTTAAAGCCCAACAGTTCGATCTCATATATGCTCAGTTTGGGATGTTATACCACATTCTTCTGGACGCACCATGGTCAACTTATGACCCTAGACAAAAACCCAGACCTCATGCCGATGGAATTATAGGTTCAATCAATGTAAAGTCCGCAAACTTGGTGACAAGCCATTTGAAATAGTTGTCTCTAAACTAGTTTGCAAGAGGGCCATCTTTGTCTGTGTCTTCCAACCCCACTCAGTCGACGGATGTACGTTCTGTGAAATCGTCGGCCAACCCAAATGGTAACCAACAACCAGGAAGGAATAAGAAGAACGGACGTAATAATCGTAAGGGTGAGAAAAATAATAATAAACCCAAGGAAAATGGTAATAATGAGAAGATGAATAATAATGTTGGAGAGGGAAAACGAGAAAAACATAAGGTGAAATTTCCCTGTAAGCTTTGTACAGATGACCACCTTACCCATTTATGCCCCAAACTTGTGGAAGCTGTGAGGATATTATGTCTACCGCCCGTCATACTGACAAATACTTTCCCACATAACCAGCACATGGCCTCGAGTTCCTCAAATGCCGAAAATGCGGTTGGTGGGAGTCAAAACCCATCGTTGCAAGATGACGATTGTTTGTGTATCAATATGGTTGATGTGAAAGTTAATGTAGCCACTCGATCTCAAGATTATAGCTCTTCACAAGCTATTCCTGGTTTAGAATATCTTTCTCCTCCTCCGGAGATGACTTTACAGATTGAAAAACCAGAACCACCGCCTCGTATTTTGAAAGGAGTACTCAAGCGCTCTACCCACAATCCAAATGCTAAAGTTGCCCATAACTACTCAATTGTTGAGGACCTAGGTCAAACCCCTTGTGCGATGTCATCTTTGGAGGTACTTCAGACATGTCCTTAACAGAGGAATGCCTTACTATCTGCGTTAGGAGCTCTAGAACCCAGTGGCTCAAAAGTTATCAAGTTTGACGTCACAGATGTGAAGCCTTGCTTGCCTTACCATGTGGCATTCCAAATCCACAAGGAGTACTCAAAGTATACCATCAACTTGCAGTTGTTGATGAAGGCGCTGCTACATGTGTGATGTCCCTCACTTGTTGGAAATCTCTTGGTTCCTCGACTCTTTCTAAGTCATCGAACATGTTGAATGATTTTGACGGTCATTCGTTCCACCCTCACGATATTTTTGATGCCTTTCCGGTCCAGTTAGGTGGCAAGACAGTAGAGGTGGAGGTAGAGGTAGTTGATGAGCCTCTTGATTATAACTTGTTACTAGGATGCAATTGGACCTATGCTATGGTCGTCGTCGTATCGTTCATATTCTTTACTCTTTGTTTTCCTCATGAAGGAAGATCTTGACGATCGACCAATTATCCTTTACGTACGCTAGTCCCAATGCATTTGTTGGACAATCGATCCCTGTGATCGACAATTCTCAGCCGACAACTGAGAATATCAGTGTTGGAATGTATTATTTTCTTATGGGTACTTTCAACTTCACGACACCGAGTCATCACATTTATGCCATGTCCAGTAAGATCGTTTTGAGAGGGAGGTCCATTCCTTTCCGCAGTTCCTATTTTAGTGATCCTTAGACCCTACCTTCCTCGACTTCGTCTTGTGAGGGTCAGCCACATACTGGCATTATATCACCAACCTCTATGAGTCATGTTGGAGATGGGTCGACAACCTTTGCTAGTCATGTTGAAGACCAACAACCAGCCATTGCAAGTCATGCTGGGGGCACAAGTCTAGTCATTTCTATTCACACTGCACATACATCAACAACCTCTTCTAGTCATGTTGGGGATTCATCACCAACCTCTGCTAGTCATGTTGAGCATTCATCACCAACCTTTGTAAGTCATGTTGAATATTTTCTACTAGCCTCTACAAGTCATGCTAGGAACATGTCACCAACCACTGCAAGTCATGTTGGGGACATTCATATGATTGAGAAGCCTAGATGTGTAATAAATAAGCCCAAGTTCCTTTGTAGGATTTTCAAAGGAGATCACCTTACTCGTTTGTGCCTTGCTATTGATGTGGTACAAGAAGCGTGGTCCTTTCATGGGGACCCTTTGGGTTCTGTGTCATATTTGGCTTCCCAACCTTCTTCGGTTGATACAACATTCATGCCGATGCAATCTTTGGCTGACACCCCTCTTCCTTTAGGGGTTGATGCATCTCTTGACCTTGTTGTCTCACATCCTATTCAACCAACGGTTGAAGAAGTGGCCGTGACGATGCAATCTTCAGTCGATCCCACTCTTCTCTTGGAGAGTGACAAGCCTAAGGAAGTGACATTGACGATGCAATCTTCATTCAATCTCACTCTTCTTTTGGAGGGTGATGCGTCCTTCAAAAATGTCCTTAGCATTTCTAGTTCTGTACCTTCTTCACTAGGGAGAATTCCAATCTCTTCGAGTATGATCCCTCCAAGTCCTAGGGTGGTTTCCTTTGATTGGAATGATCTTGTAGATCCTCGACTTCCTTTTTCTACAGCCTTCTAGATAAGGGGAATTATTCGATATATTGTATATAAGGTAACCTCTGCAAGTATTTTATCCTCGTCGACTTGGAAAGATTTGTTTTTTCCCAATATTGTGCTAGATCTTCATAAGTTGTTGACCTTTCAAAGAAGTCCTGCACAGGATCCTTGGCCTCCCCCATTACATGTTTCTTAGAACAACATCCACGAGTATGAGTTAAGATATTTTCCAACTCGTTCAAAAAATGAAAAGATTGTCGAGTGATTTTTCCCTTTCACACTCGTTAAATTGGTCTTGAAAGGTTGCGAGTCCGAGTTAAGCTCTTTTTCGACTCATTCTCAAAAAGTGAAAATATTTCCGAGCGAACTTGTCTCTTTCACACTCGTAAATTGGATTTTAAAGGATGTCTATTTGGCACAAGTTTATCCCTTTTTCACACCAAGTAGACTAAAAGTCATAAAAAAAGGACATTTTTTGGCATTAAGTTGTGATTGCATCTCATGCCCTTGCTTGTAGTATTGATCATATAGCCGGTTCTTGCTTTGCGTTATAAACCATTTTCCTCAGTAGTTTTTTGCATCCTCAACCAAGCAGAGCCTTGCTTATATCCTTCGCAATTTGACACCCTATACATAGGAGGGAACATTCCCTTGAGTGTCCATCTCCCACATTCATCTCATTGCATTGAGCATAGGTATGTTCCACTGGTGGAACTAGTTTTGATTACTCGCGACACCCGTTTCCTCCTCTGTATCATTGCATTCATTTGTCTATGAAAAAACAAAAAAAGACAAGAGGGAAGGGAGTATTATCTCATATTGGCAAAAATCGTGTCGCCTTTGAATAGAGCACAAAGTTATCGAGTCCAATTGTCTTCATAATTTTGGGATTAGCATGGCCTTAGGAAGCTGAGCTCGTTACAAAGTCTTCTCTGTCGACTGGTTACTCTTCCAGTCCCTATAGAGAATTTCATTGATGCCTCCTGTATCTCATGGTTTCATCATCAATTCTATGCTGTTGGAGTCTTCCATATATCTCATGCTCTTATTCAAAGGAAGTCTATCAAATTGTGTCAACCAATCCTTAGAACTCTTGACTTTGCATGTCATCCATACCCTCATTTTGTCTCAGAGTCACGTGATATTGTACTCCTATCATGCACCCTGTCCCTACTTTCATCATTGGTAGGCAACCTTGAACCCAACAATCAACATTTCATCATTGGTTGTTGACTGGGTGGTTTCCCTTATGTTTGACAACAAGACATCTATTCACACATTGGGATTCGTGTAGTGTCTTGGATGCCATTAGCCTTATTGGTGGTTTACTCACCTTGGTCAACAGTTTTCATCATTGGTTGTTATTCAAAGGGACTTTTGCGTATACCACTTGCACTTGGAACATGCGAAAGACGCATAAGGTTGTTGTTTCGTGAACATGTTCTTCATCTAATTTCCACCAAATCATGAAGCTCCTGCTTTGTACCTCATGATGACTGATGAGAGATGCCTTAATGCTCTTATTTCAGCGAGTCTCCTTCCATCGACTTCAGCTCATCGATTCTAGAAAAGAGACCAAGAGTCTTATGAGTACCTTGAGGCTTGTAGTCATTAGTGGGAGGTTCTCTTGCCATCGACAGTTGGGAATACATCAATGTCTCCTGATCGATGGATTCTTCAGGTGTTCGACACCAACTCCTTTACTCACAATTGTAAGAATTTACTCAGTGCCTTGATACCTACTTTCATTATCGGTAGGTTGTCTCACATTTGTTATCAGTATACCTCAATGACCGGTAATCAACCGATGTCTCATTGTGTTCAGTCTCAACTCATTTATTCACATGATGTAGACTTGCACCCTTGGCGGATTGTGTAGAATACTTGAAGACATCAGTATGTGGTTGCAACTTTCCTTAGTTGTTGCTTCCTTTTCATTGGACCAGTACCTATATGACTTCAGTGATCATGGGAGATCAAATTATACTCCATTGTATACAAATATCTTCAATTTGGTTTTGAGACTGGTTCTACTGGGCCTTGTTCGTGACTATGATAGCCATTGGCATGTAACCACATTTGTATTTTCCTATTCATGGCCACAGACAGTTGTTTGGTATATTTTCACTTGGATCTGCAGTGTAATTCTATTGGCAGCCATGTATCCAAAGTCAGTACAGAATGTAATGATCAACTAGTTCTTCCAGTTGGTTCCCCATCATTCCACTTATGGGTTGTTTATAATGTATTTCAATCATCGAATATACTCCTCTGACCTCACACATTAGGGGGCATCTGTTATAGAAATATTTGCCTCACCCTATGCAATCTTGCGTAGAGGGCCTTTTTCCATTTCCCTATGCAGACTTGTCATCCATGTTTGTAAAATCCATAGCTAAAAAATAATATTTTTCCACATGTACACATCTTTCCTACTATACAACATGTGTATACGCAGGTTGCACCACTACAGCACGTGTACATCGAGATTTGTGCCAGAAAATGAAAATTAATGTCATGTTTCCATGTCACGACAGAAGATCTATGATCCTTGGCCTTCCATATACTAGAAACATTCTGAATCATCCCTTCAGTTCCATTTTGAAGGCTATAAATGGGCCAATTCCGAGCTATGGAAAAGGAGAGAAAGAATTCAACTTTGAAAGAAGATTTACTCTGGAGAAATTATTTACTTCATATTGAATCTGCATGCCTTTGTCCTTTAAGTCTAAACAAAATGTTCAACCCCCAGGCTCTTCCCTTATTAATTGAGAACCTCATTGTTTCTCTTTTATGAGCTTGCCTTTGATGGAGGATTGAAGTGGTGGAGGCCCAAATGGAAGGAAATTAGTTTCTTGGTTCTGAACTGTGCCGACATGGAAATCTGTAACATTTTCACTTCTATTGATCATATATTAATAGAAATACTCTTTTCTTGTCCAATTGATATCTTGCAAATATTTGAATTATTATTCCATGGGCATATTTGTCATGTTTATTAATGGATTATGCTATTGAAGTGCTAACATCATTTATTATCACCATATGCTTTCTTTTCTTGGTTGTTGAGGACTAGTTGCAGGTATATTTCTTTAGGTGAAGTGCTCAATGGTGGACTTCATCAAACGTATGGATGAGGTAGGCCTTTTATCTTGTCTTGTTAGCATATTTGTTTCAATAGAATACTTGATAAGAGAGTTGATTTCTGCAGTCATTTCCGTCTATTGTGRTTTACCCTAGCCATAGAGAGATTTTCCTCGTAACACCTCTATACTTGACAATGTTAAACATTGGAAGGTCTTTGAGGATGATCCTGAGATTAAGAGATTTCTGGAAATGGTGGAAGAGTTTTCTACTCTTCACAATGATCCAGATCAATATGATGRAAAAAAACCTCATGCTAACATTTTCCTAAGCAAAATTGCAGACCACAAGATTGTCCAATTGCCCAGTAACCATATTACCAAAGGATTGGTCCCTTTGGAGAGATTGTTTGACATAAATGATGTGGCTATGAAGGTTAAGGGTTCAAATGAAGAAGCTGATGTGACATAATGCAATTTAGGTATTGAGGAAAATCCCAAGTATGTCAAGTTGTCTAGGAGTTTGTCAGAGGAACAAAGGTTTGAGTATGCGAAGTTATTAAAGGAGTTTGTTGATGTATTTTCCTGGAAATATCGGGATCTACAAACTTATGATACAAATATCATTGAACACAAAATTCCTTTGAAGGATGAGACCAAACAATTTAGTCAGAAACTATGACAGATTAATCCCATGTTGCTTCCAATAATGGAAAAGAAAGTCAAGAAGTTATTGGATGCTAAAATTATCATACCCTTGAGGTAGTCAGAGTGGGTGGCTAATCTAGTACCTATTAGAAAAAAGAATGGTGAAATCAGAATCTATGTTGATTTCAGAAATTTAAATAGGTGTTCTAAGAAAGATAGCTATCCCTTGCCTAAGATGGAACATATTTTATATGGGGTGACAGGTTCAACAAGGATGTCTATGATTGATGGCTTCTCAGGCTATAATCAAATATCGGTTTTACTTGAAGACAGAGAGAAAACAACTTTCACTACTCCTTGGGGCACATTCATGTATGCCAAGATGCCTTTTGGTCTCATGAATGCAAGAGAAACCTTCCAGTGTGCAATGTATATTTCCTTTATTAGAGAAAAGGAAAAATTTGTAGTCATCTACCTGGATAACATCACGTTGTTCTCAAGATCTGATAAGGAGCATTATCATCATTTGGAGAAACTTTTCCTAAAATGTAGAAAGTTTGGATTATCACTCAATCCCAAGAAGTCTTTATTTGGTATGAAATAAGGTAAGATGTTGGGACACATAGTCTCAGTAGAGGGGGTAAGTATTGATCCAAGTAGGGTGGAGGCCATCAGGACTCTGTCTCTCCGTAGGTCCAAAAAAGAGATTCAATCTTTCCTAGTCAAAATAAATTTTTTGATAAGGTTCATATCAAATTTTGTTGAATTGGTTAAATTTATCACATCCATGTTGAGGAAGGGAAATGAGGTAAAATGGACATTGGAAGCAAGGAATTCTTTTGAACAAAACAAACAAGCATTGACTGAGGCACCTGTTCTCATTAGCCCTGACTATTCAAAAGAATTTCTGATATTTAATTTTGCTTCAAATGATACATTGACTATTGTTCTTCTTTAGAAAAACACAGATGGGATGGAGCAAACCATTTCCTTTTTCAGCAGGGCTCTAAGGGATGCTGAGGTCAGGTATGATATTATGGAAAAGCAGGATTATGCCTTAGTTAAAGCTCTCAAATCCTTCATAGTATATATTTTTCATTCCAGAATTATTACCTATGTCCTATCAACTTCTGTGAAGGAAATACTAATCTAGCCTGATATAGATGGAAAGAGGAGCAAGTGGATTGCCAACATTTTGGAGTTTGACCTTGAAATGAAGCCTACCAAGTTGGTGAAAGGGAAAGGTTTAGCTAGGTTGCTAGCTGAATCAAATTGTAAAGCAATGGGGGTTAATTTCATGAACCTAAACTTTGAAAACCAGCAAATTGATATCTCTAATAATAGCTCACATATCAGTCCAAAGTTGGCAGAATGTATTTGGTACAAAGACATTATTCATTTCTTGCAAAAGTTGTAGCCTCCTGATGGTTTTGATAAGAACAAGGTGAGATCTTTGAATCTTAAAGCAATAAGATATTTCCTCATTGATGACATACTGTATTGGAAAATCCTCTAGGGGTTCTTTTGAGATGTTTGGATCCAGAGGAGGCTAAAAATACCATGGCTATTTTTCATGACATCTTGTGTGGAGGTCATCATTTTTGGAGGACCATAACATATAAAATACTCAGAGTTGGGTATTACTAGCCTAGCCTTTTTACTAATGTATGTGCAAAGATTAGAGCTCGTGATAAATGTCAGAAATTCTCAGGCAAACAACAACTGAAATCTTTGCCCCTGAAGCCTGTAGTGGTTTCTGGTCCTTTCCAACAATGGGGGCTTGAATTTATTGGGGAAATTAATTCAGCTTCAAGTGGTCAACATCATTGGATTTTGACTGCAACTAACTATTTCACCAAGTGGATAGAAGCCATTCCTACAAGGAGTGCCAAAAATAAGGCAAATATTGGTTTTCTTGAAGATATTATGTCAAGGTTTGGTTGCTCAAGCAAGATTGTTACTGATTATGATTCATCTTTCAACTTTGAACCATTAGTGAAATTTTGTGAGAAGTATAGGATTCAACTAGTTCATTCTACCCCTTATTACCTCCAAGGTAATGGTTTAGCAAAGTCTTCTAACAAGAGCCTAGTAAATATTATTAATAAGTTACTGGAGGAAAAAAAGAAATCATGGGAGTCAAAGCTTAAAATTTCTCTATGGGCAGATAGAGTAACTACAAAGAGATCACTTGGTATTTCCCCCTTTCAACTTGTTTATGGGACTGAAGTTGTTTTTCCTACTCACCTTGCCTTGCTTGTGGAAAAGTTTCTTCTGGACCAACAAGGAGAACCATATGATATGGTCAGAAGAATGCATCAGCTAGTAGAGGTACAACAAATTAGAGAGCAACTCTTTGGTAGAGCTCAAGGCCATCAACACAATATTAAAGAATCTTTTGATAAGAATGTAAAGAAATAAGATTTCCATCTGGGGGAATTAGTACTCAAGTGGGATGCAGAAAGGCAAGACAAAGGAAAACATGGTAAATTAGAAGCCTTGTGGTTTGGTCCTTTCAATATTTCTGAGGTTTTTCAAAATAACACTTATAAATTGTAGAAATTGGAAGACTCTAAATTTTCTGGTGGCCCAGTCAATGGGCATTTTCTCAAGAAATATTTTGCATAAAGCCTGAGTGGTTTCTTGTTATTGTAAATATCAATTTTATTTATTATTTTTTTTTTCTTTTAAATAATGACCCCATAGCCCTTGGATAAGACATTGAAACTGCTTGTTCTTGGCAGCTCACAAAGGAGGGGGAATTGTGAGGACTGAGCCCTATGACATGCAGTTATTTGTTGTTGATCCCATGATCAAGGGAGTCTTCAAAAGAGTGGGCTGTTTTAATTTCTTTCAGAAAATGCAGAGGGGGCACCCTGAGGTGGCTAGGGAATTTTCCTTGAACTTTGATGGAACCAAACCAAGGTTGGGGCACTAGAATTTGAGGTATTTGAAGCGACCATAACAGTAGCTAATGAAATACCTAATACTGGGGAAAGATGGTTTAAGTCCATGAAACTAAATGCAACCTTCTCCAATTAATTCTTCAAACCAGAATATCAAGGAGACAACTTATCAAAAGGAGTTCCCAAGAGACATATGTTTGAATTTTTTGATAAGATGTTGAGGGTAATCCAAATATACTTTACCTATGAAGGGAGATTCAAAATGATTTATTAGTACCACATAAGACTTCTGCTGCACTTCACAGGAAAAGATTCTATGAATCTTCATTTTTATTTTTTTAGGAGTATTAGAAAAATGGCTGACAAAGTCCAGGATAAGTCTAAGGCAATCGATACAAGTGTTTTTCATTCAGGGTTGATTAAAATTCTTATGATGGAGGAATTAAAGAAGAAAAACATTTACTGGGAGGAATTCATTACTTCTTCACACTTTCAATTAAATATTGCTCCTACTCCACAATCCAAGGTACAAATCCCTCTTTGGGAAGATAGGATTGTACATACAGAGACAAACAAGAGTAGGAAGAGCATAGGTACTGTTAAAAATGATGAAAAAACTAAGGAACATGAAGGAGAAGGAGGATCTTATCACTCTCCACAAAGAGAGGTTTCACCTAAACCAACTCCAAAGTCAGTAAAGACTCCATCAACCAGAACCACAGGCTCGAAAGGAAGGAGGTTACTTTTCTCTTCACCATATGTTGCAGATAAATCTAAGGCTAGGAGACCTTTCACTAGATCATCAAAAAAGCAGGAAAGCATTGTGAAAGAAGACACAGTGTTACACAGTATTTTTGTCATCCCTATGACCGTTAATGATGTAAACCTATATGTTTCCTTCAGAGGGGTCCATAGCCTGATTCCTGAAGAAAGAAGGGAGAAGAACTTTTCCTGAGAAAATAAGTTGCATTTCCCTTTGTAAAAACCCTATTAAAAAGGATTTTTGCATGCTGCACTATAGCTAGGGTGCGAAAATGCCTAGTTTTCGCAGGCTGCACCATTGCTATGTCAAGAAGTGTCTGCACATACTGATTTATCCAATAACAAAATTGGCGACTCCACTGGGGATTTATCAAGTAAGACAAGGTCATGGCCACCAAACATACACCGTGGGTCCATGCCATTATGAATCAAATATTAACATATCTACCAAAAATACACTGTGGATCTATGTGTTAAAGATTCAAATTTGAACATAGCCACCAGACATACAATGTGGATCTATGCAACAGTACAAACTGAATATACTCCAATGCAACCTGAATCTATTAGAAAAGATTTAGGGTCTTCATCTCTATCACTCTATAGTACGAATCTAACCATGCGAAAAACATGTGCTGAAGTCGAACATGGTAGAAACCACTTGATTACCGGTCATTAGTGTATATCGTTAACAAGTGCGATGGAAATCACCATTAATGTCAATGACTCCCAAGGTACTCTAGTACAATCCAACGAATGTGAGTTAATGAGATGAAGTTGAACACTCAACGAAATCTCCCGACCAGGTGTCAATAATGAAAACCCATTCTCGAAAGCAAGGAAACCTGCCATTGAGGCATGCAAGTTCCAAGGTACCAATTATTTTCTAAGTCTAACTCCTGGATAATGAATTGAAGTCGATAGGAAAAGACTCGTCACAGGAGGGCCTTAATGTATCCCCCATCAATGACACGAAAC
>JASDQU010436523.1:37188-51086 GCA_032191745.1 Picea mariana
GTGAGTTAATGAGATGAAGTTGAACACTCGACGAAATCTCCCGATCAGGTGTCAATAATGAAAACCCATTCTCGAAAGCAAGGAAACCTGCCATTGAGGCATGCAAGTTCCAAGGTACCAATTATTTTCTAAGTCTAACTCCTGGATAATGAATTGAAGTCGATAGGAAAAGACTTGTCACAGGAGGGCCTTAATGTATCCCCCATCAATGACACGAAACAGGTCAAAATATTTGAGGTATATCAGAGTAATAAGTTCTTTATGACTGACTCAGGGATGGCCGATGCAATAGAAGGCTTACAGACTGTAGAAATGGCTGATGCAATAGAAGGCTTTTTGGGTTGAACATCTCTTTTGAACATATTGATGATACGACAACTGTCTTGGAAACACTGACTCAACAACAAGGATCACAGACCAATTTGTTATCTTATAAAGGAGTATGATTAGGAGACAAGCAGATTTCCAACCTAGACACAAAGCAAGTGAAAGGGTGTCATATTCAAAAGTGACTCTTCCATAGAATATAGGTTTAGACGCATTTCTTTCCCAATTTCTCCCCCACCATTTCTGGTGAGTACCTCTTTATTTTTACACAAGCTTGATGAGGATAACATATGCTTGAAATGTAAGATCATCCTTTGGATGAGTCCCTTGGAGTATGTTTAACGAACCCTAGGAAGGAGTGGTTTGGTCCCATAAGGGCCTTTCGATGTTTGTTTAACGAGAACAAATATAGAAAACTCTAGGGTTTTTCATGTTTTGAGAGTCTGAAAAACACTTAAAGAGAACTCTCCTAGTTCCTTTTTCGCAAATTAGTTCAAAGAGACCAAAAAAGTGATAAACTATTGCCCATCGAACGTTTTCTTCAAATACTTTTATGAGTGTGAAAAGAACAAGATCACTCGACAATATTTTCATTTTTATGGAGCGTGAAAAGAGCTTAAAGGATACTCCCTAATTTTCGTTGTTTTCGTGTTACCATGACGAGTACGAAAAGACGACAAAAGTATACTCGGTTACATTCTCATTGATTTATGAGAACGAGAAAGAACAAATACTAAGCTTGGTAACTTATTCTCATGTATTTACGAGCATGAGAAAGAACAAAGACTAAGATCAATATTGTTTTCATTTTTACAGAAGCTTTAAAACAAAACAAAACTTTGCTTGGGATAGATTTTATTTTTACACAAGCTTAAAAACTAAATAAAATTATTCTTGGACCTGGTTTCATTTTTACACAAGTTTGAACCAGAAGAAACTATGCTTGAGGTAGCTGGTTTCATTTTTACACAAGCTTGAACCATAAAAAACTATGCTTGGACCTCCCAACACATAACACAGGGATGGTTGGTACTTAGCCCCCAACTTAAGAAACTAGTAGCTTAACTTCAACATGAAGTCCAGAGGCTAAGGAAAATGCCCCCCAAGATTCGTTTCATCCAACTGCAAAGGAGAATGAAATGAAGCTTCAAATATTATACGTAGGACTTGACCCAAACGGAGAGGGGGAAGTTGTTTCATTTTTTAACGAGCTTGACACATGCGGAGAACTATGCTCGTGACTCTAAGTATAATCCCCAAACTTCTATCTCATTTTTTAACGAGCTTGACATAGAAACAAGAACTATGCTCATAACCTCTGTTTCATTTTTTAACGAGGTTGTCGCAGAGATGCAAAAAACTATCCTCACAACTGGTTTCATTTTTTAACGATATTGAAATCAGAAACCATGATCAAAGACCTCTGTTTCATTTTTTAACAAGGTTTCCTCAGAGACAAAAACATATCCTCGAAGTCTCTCTTCTTGATCATGGATTCCAAGAGGACAATGCTCCGGAATGATACCATGTCAAGGGACAAAACTCGGTCATGGCTTCCAAGAGGTCTTCACTGGAAGGAAGAAACACACTCTGGAAGGACACCATGTCGAGGGTCACGACAAGAGTAAAGAGATCAGGCTCTAACAACCCTATCGAAGAGATCACCATGTCAACTACTGGATCTAAGCCATGGGCGACAATGCCACATAATTGACCTGTGGCGGGGGCGATACCGTCTACATATAAGAACCATTTAGGGAGGAAATCCAATCGGGGTCAATGAATGAAAGTTGATCAAAAGTCACAACTTGTCCATCATGAGGGAAATATATCACATGAAAAGAGTAGACACAATAACTTTCATGGCATAGACATAATCTCACCCAAGGAGTAAAGAAAAATCCAAGGGGTCTTGGACGACCATTGCATCAATAAAGACAGTTTTCCCTCCCAAATTTACAGAAAATTGAGGAAGGGTCCCTAAAGGTTGACTGGTTATTCTGTTAAAAGATAATAGATTCTGCGTAATAGGCACAAGCTGAGGAAAACCCAAAGCTTTCCAAGAAAAAGAGGACAAAATACTAATAGATGTACCTTCATCTATCAACGTCTGAGGAATGTCCCGACCACAAACCTGTGTTGTAATCTGGAAAGGAATGTGATAGGGAAGACGAGGTCCAATTAGCACACCCCAATTAAAAGGGATGGGCTCATTACCTGAAGGAGGTTCCACAGGAGAAGGAGGAATACCCCCCAGCATGGTAGAGTCTATATCAATGAGAAAAACGTGGGCAGTATCAGGTTTACTCTCTAGCGGGAGAGTAGGATCGATCATTGGCGAGATTAGATCGACCACTTGGGTTTCATTCTCCAAGGGGGGAATGGGGTCGACAGGTGTAAACGGATCGACCTCTTGGGTTTTACTCTCTAACAGGAGAGTGGGATCATCCGGGGATGGGATCGGATCGACCACTTGGTCTACTAGTTCAACCAAGGATGTGACCATATTGACCACTTGATCAACCGGACTGAACGACGGGGGAATTGGATTGATCATTCCATCAAATACAGGTGGGTTGAGAGAAAGCTTGTGATAAGCAGCTGGAAGTTGAGGCTGTGAAACAGTCATGTCTTCCAGTAATTTTGAGGCTTCGTCCATACGAGGGCAAAGGTGAGTGAGATGACTCCATTTGCATAACATACACGGGAACTTGACTCTACTTTTCTTCTTCCCAATGGTATCGTGACTAGTTGACGGGAGGTCATCAACATGTTGTTCAGAGGATGACGACATGGGTTGTTCAGGGTGTGTATAACATACTTCTATAAGCTTGGATAGACCACATAAATCATTAAGAATATGTCTACCCTTACAAAGCCTGCAAGGGTACTTGGGCTTACGGGTTGTTTGGGTGTTCTTGACATCATCAACACTCCCAGCACAATTAAAAGTAACTGAATGTTTTCCAACATGTTTGACAGTGGTTGGAAGTTTGGATCCTTACTTATTTTTCTTCTTCTTGTTATTTTGTTTATTTTTCTTGGATAAATCGGTAGGTGCAGACACTAATTGATCTCCCTAGATCCACCTAGATCTAGAACAAAACACACCAGAACATGACGCTTTCCTTAAGTTTTAGATATTGAATTTACTAACTAAAGAGGGGTAGGTGAAATACCGTTTAAACGCCACTTCCTCTCGCCATCGCCATCCTAGATCCATTCCAATGCTCATACAATGATGATCTGTATCATATTAAATGTGAAAGAGAGATTACAACTGTAGCCTTGATGACATAAGGTCCCTTCCAACTCTCCTTCATTCCCCACACACTTCCACTCCAAGAATTCTGAGAGCATAGATCTAATAATATTCACAATTTATCTTGACAAAGTGGCTCATCTAGCCAAGCTAACAGTCTCCAAAGCTCAATCCAATCCAAGCTCCAAACTCCAAAGCTAAAACAAGGAAATATGTCGGTCAGAAACCTTCCAACCAACAAGGAAATACAGTACGATAATATATCATCACTGAGGTAGGCATTCCCATACTCAGAATACAACTGACTCAGAGAATAAATGTCGACATGTGAAGATCCATGTCAAGTAAGATAGGTCATGGCCACCAAACATACACTGTGGATCCATGCCAATATGACTCAAATTTGAACATAGCCACCAAAAATACATTGTGGATCTATGTGTTAAAGACTCAAATTTGAACATAGCCACCAAACATACAATGTGGATCTATGTGGATCTATGTAACAAACAAGGAACAGTAATGAGGCCTCTAAGTAATGATGCCATCCTTTTCAATTGGGGTGTGCTAACTGGACCTCGTCTTCCCTATCACATTCCTTTCCAGATTACAACAAAGGTTTGTGGTCGGGACGTTCCTCAGACGTTGATAGATGAAGGTGCGTCCATTAGTATTTTGTCCTCTTTTGCTTGGAAAGATTTGGGTTTTCCTTAGCTTGTGTCGATTATGCAGAATCTATTAGCTTTTAACAGAAGAACCAATCAACATTTAGGGACCCTTCCTTAGTTTCTTGTAAACTTGGGAGGGAAAACTGTCTTTATTGATGTAATGGTCGTCCAAGACCCCTTGGATTTTGCTTTACTCCTTGGGCGATATTATTTCTATTCCATGAAAGCTATTGTGTCTACTCTTTTTCATGTGATATCTTTCCCTCACGATGGACGAATTGTGACTTTTGATCAACTTTCATTCATTGACCCCGACTGGATTTCCTCCCTAAATGGTTCTTATATGCAGATGGTATCACCCCCACCACAGGTCAATTATGTGGCGTTGTCGCCCATGGCTTAGATCCAGTAGTTGACATGTTGATCTCTTCGATAGGGGTGTTAGGTGGATTCCTTACTTTAGATTCATACTATAGAGTGGTGGAGATGAAGACCCTATATATTTTCTGAAAGATCCAGGTTGTGTTGGAGTATATTCAGTGTATTGTTACATAGATCCACATTGTATGTCTGGTGGATATGTTCAAATTTGAGTCTTTAACACATAGATCCACAGTGTATTTTTGGTGGCTATGTTCAGATTTGAGTCATATTGGCATGGATCCAAAGTGTATGTTTGGTGGTCATGACCTGTCTTACTTGACATGGATCTTCACATGTCGACATTTATGCTCTGAATTAGTTGTATTCTGAGTATGGGAATGCCTACCTCATTGATGATATATTATTGTATTGTATTTCCTTGTTTGTTGGCAAGTTTCTGACCGACGTTTTCCTTGTTACCTACACACACTCGACAAAGTATGTCAGCTATCACTCTGTTCTAACTTCATACTTTGGGGGGCTCTCTGTTACACATTATTTTTGTCATCCTTATGACCGTTAATGATGTAAACCTATCTATTGCCTTCATAGGGGTCAGTAGCCTGATTCCTGAAGAAAGAAGGGAGAAGAACTTTTCCTGAGAAAAGAAGTTGCATTTCCCTTTGTAAAAACCCTATTAAAGAGGATTTTTGCATGTTGCACTATAGCTAGGGTGCGAAAATGCCTAGTTTTCTCAGGTTGCACCATATCTAGGTCGTGAAGTGTCCGCATATACTGATTTATCCAATAAAACACAGTGGAAGATCCAATCAAGAGAAAAGGTAAAGATAAAACTATACCTATTGAGGAGAAAATCAAGGTTATAGATGTAACTACCCCTCCAGAAAACCCTACTTTTAAAAGATTAAGGAAGCAGCTTAAAGAAGCCAAGGTTGAAGTTGAMGAAATAAGAAAAAGAGATCTGGACTACATGATAGAGCTAAATGGAATATTAGACACTTATCATGAACTCATTGATAGGGCTAACCTCTTGGCAAGAATGTTTTTACCTATTCGCAGGCATATTAAAAATCTTTATAAGCAAAACAGAGCCCACCAAGCCCAGATCATAAAACTAAAAATGGAGTTGAAACCTTTTAAGGAAGATATAGCCAAGAGGAATTTGTATGTGTTGGCCCAAGTTGCCACAAGAAGGAGTTTTAGACTCAGAAAGTAAAAAAGATGAAATGCCTTAAAAAAAAGTTTCAGTTTTAGACAGTGCTTGTTTCTTGCATTTTTGAGATTTTGGTGAAGTATGATGCCTATGATTAAGTTTTTCATTCATACACTAGATAATGAGTTTTTACAGCATCTCTAGCTTCGAAAATGGTTTTTTTGGTTGTTTTGGGGCTCTACTAGATATATTAAGCAACTATAGGAGAGTTTGCAATGCTTAGCATTGTGAACTGGCTTATGCAGTTAGGCGCTGTGAACTGGCTGATACAGTTGGCGATATAGAATTTGTTGCGAACTCCTGTTTTGAAGATTTCAAGAGGATCAACGGTTACTAGATGTCTAGGGAAGTACGTGATAGCTGCTAGAAATACAATTGAAAGATGGAAGGACTCCTGCCAAAAGAAGATGTGTTCAAGAGACACTTCATCAAGCCTATAAAGATGTTAGGGTAGTTGCCAACATTAAGCCTAGTTTTTATCAGTTAGTTATTTTTGTTGAACAACTATAGTTATTCTATCTTCTTGATGTGGGAATCCTATGCTAAGAGGATGGAGTTCTAATTGTACACCTGTCATTCATAGCCTAGGCTATAAGTTAGGCATTAGAAGTCATTGTAAAGGTTCAAATGGTTGATACAAGACTCTTTTTGTAATGTATTGATGTAACAGAGCCAACCCTGGATTTTTATGTATCAGACTTGATAATTTTTGTCTAATAGAAGTCAACTTCTTTCCTTCCATCTTGCTTCTCTCTTACTTTGAATTTAATGTCATTGAATGCTTCAATTGATATTTTATAGATGTATTACAATGGAGGTTTGATTGTGATGTTGTTATAATTATTCTCAGAGTTTAAGATTTGATTAAGGAAGTTCTCGTGCCTAAAGCTTTTTCTTCATTGGTATGCTAGTAATGTCTGATCCTAATAGTAGAATTACTTCATCTTTCTCACTAAAGTCTACCTTCTATCCACCTTACTCTTTAAAACTCTAAGCTAAGTTAGACAAGACCTCGTTTTCTGATGCATCTTATCTAGAACTTTCTATGATTTACATTGTTGGGCTGAGTTTTATCCATTTGACACTTTATCTTAAAACTTACCTTACAAACCTACTGATGGGTATTGAGCTTACACTTTAGCAGTCAAAGTGTGACATTCAGTGCTAACAAGAAGGTGAAATGAGCGGCAAGTTGGCTTCAATATTGTAACATTCCAAATATGATGATGGTATTTGAACCAAATCACATATGTATTTAGATATTCAAAGGAGAGAAATAGTCGAGATGTGGACACATCACTACTTTCAATAGAGCATGATTCGAGATTTCAATTTATACACAAGTTGCGAGCTAAGTTGATCGAGGCTATCAAAAGCCTCAAATAATCAACTTTTGGGACTATAGATACTGATTAAATAAAACCCATATACTAGAGATAGTGGAAGAAGTCACATGTAGCTTGTCTTTCGCATCTTATAGAATCCCCAAATAATGATAGGGGTATTCTTTACATAGGGTTTTTTTTAGCACAAACATCTACAACGACAAAAGTAACTCAAAGGCATTGTGAACTCTAGTTCTGGAAAGTGGCGCTACCGAAATTTCTTGTAGCATACTCTGTTTTTCATGAAACACACACGCGTTTTTTTCCGGTTTGCCCGTCATTTTTCAATGTCAGTCAAACATCAAGGTTACAATTTTTTATAGTCCACACCATGTGATATGAGTGTTTTGCATGGATCTCAGTTTGAATGGATTTTTACATCACGTTTAGGGTTTGGGTGTCATAATGAGCGTTAGATTTAGGCATCATGTCCCATGTATGTCCTTCCTAGGTGTCACTATTCATTTTTAAAAGAGCATCCACATCTTAAGTCCAAATATGAATCCACTACTCAGTATTTAAAATGGTTTATTAAACCTGTCGCATAACATGCTGCCATAATTTTCAGCATTTTCAAGAAATTCACAACAGGGTATCTTCCAACACATCTAGCACTTGGATTCAACCACTTATTGCTCTAATCCTCAGTCAAGAGAGCGAGGGAAACTTTCATTTAATCAAGCCTATGATTGTTGGTGAATAAGTTGTTGCACAGTGAGCATCTTGGCAGAGAGCTCCAGTTCAAAAGAAATTTGGTTTTCCATCTCGAGACTCTTGTAAGGTAAAGCCATCCTCGTTTGACAACTCATTTACGTAGCAGATGACAATTTATTGTTTTTAATGACTAATTGAGGTGAAATTAAGCGAATAGAACTTGAGGGTGAAGACTTGTTAGATGCCAAGCCCCGAGTTAGTCGTCTTTTTGTGGAGGTAGGGTGGTATCCATTTTGTACCAGGATTGGAGGAGCACACCAGGAGATTTCCAAGCAGTTTTCCCAATCTTTCAATGGACAGGAGGCTGATGTTTTTGGACTTAAGCTACAGGTTACAGAGAGATTAATTGCTGATATTTTTTGGCTACCATAGGAAGGTGAAAAATGGTTCAAAGGTAAAGTAATTTTAGGAGGCGATACCAACAACTTCCTCAAAGATGAATGTAGAGATCCAAATTGGGAAAAAGGTATCCCTAGAATCACATTGAAAGAGGAATGGATTGAACCTCTTAGGATGATAAAGCTATATCTTACATGTGAGAGGAGGTTCACAATGGTTTTCTTATACCACATGAGATTCCTTTTCCCCCTTACAGAGATGAAGATGTTGAACTTACCCTTTTTCTTTCTCAAAAGCCTCACCAAGATGTCATCTTAGATTCAAGCACACCCTACAACATAAGAATACAATGTTTATCACCAAGGAATGATCAAGGTGTTTGTCATAGAATATTTGAAGAAAAGAAACTAGACATGGGAGAATTTCCTCTTCTATAAAGCAGGCCGAGCTGCACCTGCTTAGGAATTATCTCATTCTCAGGAGCCATTACAACACCAGGAGCCTTCTTAGCCCCCTGAACAGAAAGAGGAAAAATAAAAACCTGCATCTTCATCTGTTGGTAAGAGAAATAAAAGGAAATCTAAAAAGATCAATGTATATAAGAAAACTAGGGTGAAAGAGGCCAAAGAAAAGACTTCCCCTGTTAATACTAAACAAGGAACAAAGAAGGGCAAAATTTCTACACCCAAGGAGCCTAAATCCTTGAAAATCATACCCCATATGTCTCCTTTCCCAAATACATGCACCAAAAAATAGAAGGAACAAGTGCTGCCGGAAGTTCCAGTAGACCCCGATTCACCTACATCTCAAGAAATCGAGCAAGCTAAGGAACAAGGATAAGATTGGATATTTCTTTTAGCAGAAGCTACCCTGTCAAAATAAGAAATAGAAAAAATGTCGGTTATACAAGACTGATAAGAATAAGACACACTAGACCCAGCAACAAATTCAGGATTAATGTAAAGGCCTTGAAAAACCCAACATTGAAGACCGAGGTCATATATGTGGACAAGAAATCTGAAGAGCTATAGGCTATAACTCCTATTACAGAATCCAATGGCCAAAAAATAAAAGTGAAGGGTAAGCAGAGTGAAACATTAAAGAGGATGAAAGTTCAGAGAGCTCATAAGGAAAAAAGTACCACTACAACAAAGCCATCTTCTAGAGCTATCAGGTCTCAAACTGCATCAGAAAGAAGAACAAGCTTGGATGAGATTGTTGAAGTGGAAGCTCACTTAGAGGAGAGGTAAAATAAATTATTTTCCTAAAAATCAAGTTTTTCCTACTCTAGATGCCTTACCTATGTCTAATGTATATCAATTCTTCTTGAGTATAACATATGCACGATATTTTCTAAGGTCTTGATGCATAATTTTGAAAGAAACAAAACGATATTGGAATTTCTGACAACGTCGGGATAAACAGTTTTTATAACGAAATTTTACTGGAATTTCGACAACGTTGAGGCTATTTTGACAACTGTTAATGGACCTTTTTGAGTTGGTTAAAACATGATTGGGCCTCCTAAATTTATGGGCACATGGAAGGCAGTTAGTTGATAATTTGGGTAATTGGTGGTTAGTTGATGAAGAAACAAGTGGTACTAAAAAGATGGTTCATGGAAACAACATCCCAGCCCAATATTCGGTGTACCTCAAGCACACGTGGCATCTTCAACATGATCAATTTTATTCTCCTACTCAACATCTGTCCAATTAGTTAGGTAGTTGAGGAAGCTTATCTCTAGTTATGCATATGTTTTTTCCTTTGATGTAACTAAATGATTAATGATGTAATGAAGCTGTTACATTTTTTTTTGGAGGTGGCGTTGAGGCCTCTCCCTATATATTTTCTCTTGAAAAACTTTGTAAGGGTGGGTTGGTTCGACCTGAAGTTTGATATCAATAAAATACTCAATTTTTATTTATGTAGAAGGATCTCGTGATTTGGGAAATGTTTAATGCATGGCATGTTTATTCTTCTGTTATTTTTCTATTCATCCATTTGCAGTAACTGGAGTTTAGCAATGAGAACCCTTTGGAGGATCCAATTGGTTGTTATGTATAGTCTAGTTTTCTATACATCATTTTATAGTAGATTCAGTAGCATGTGAGTGAAGGTTTCGTGACTGATGCATCAAATACTTTATGCATGTTTTTAGTTTATGTTCTATAGTTTGTATCTAAAACAGAGATTTGGACGTAGGCTAATTCCTGGTTGTATGATTTTTTTAGGATGTTTTAAACTTCTTAGGTCAACTATCAACTTCTTTGTTACATTTTCTACTTCCCAATATTACAATATAATCCATGCAACTCATTTCCTGCCACAATTTGCCAAACATGTGAGGTTCTATCTGCGTTAAAGTCACTTTCAAGCATTTTAAGAAGCCATTCCACCTTTTAAAATTTCCCACTTACCAAAACCTGTTTGAAG
The DNA here is from genome assembly GCA_032191745.1 of Picea mariana. Taxonomy (NCBI): domain Eukaryota; kingdom Viridiplantae; phylum Streptophyta; class Pinopsida; order Pinales; family Pinaceae; genus Picea; species Picea mariana. Next base: position 47,917 of record JASDQU010436523.1, read on the forward strand.
TGAATCTTAATGTGTAAGGCTTACCCCTTTGTAGTCAAGGGGTGACTCCTTGCACGAACATTTTCTTTTCTCAAAATTGAAAGGGAAAATAATTGGTAAAGGCCAGTGAAATGAGGGGAACATGGTATGCATGTACATCCTTAACCACAACTACAAATCCACTAATCTACCATGCAAGAATTACAAAGTGACAAGAAAATGCAAGTCAATTCCATGGTATGAACTTACCTTGTCCATAATTCTTTGATTATGCACACTATGTATTGAATCCTTGACAACATTGTTCTCCATTAGCAACCCACAATGTTAAGCCCTAGACAAAGCCCCATGTTATGTATAAAACCCCTTATTAAGCCCTAGATATTGAATTATTACATTTATAGTGTTATATGTGTATGTCAGCTAGAATCCTTCATTGTACCCTTTCATTATAATTGTACCCTTTTTTATCCTATATATATACCAAGGAGACCTCGTCTTAGGATCATCTTATCTCATCTCATATTGTATTTTGAATTGGATATATTGTAAAAGGAGGTTTTCCCCTGGATGTGGACAATATTCATTGACTTCTTATCATTTTTAGGGCATTGGATAATAACATTTGGTATCAGAGCATCGATCCTAGGGTTTTGCTTCTTCAAGAAAGTCATCTTGGAATTTTTGTTATAACGTTTTTTCTGGGCCGCTTCAAATAGTGAAATTTGTAATTTATTTACAAAACATATAAAGGTATATGTGGTAAAATTTTCAGGTTCTATTTTGTTACACTTTCGGATATATAGCCTAAGGAAGATAAGGTTTGTGACTCATCCTGAATTCAGTTTTACTGGGATTTTTGCTATAATTTTTTATCAATGAAGGTTCAAACTGTGAAATTTTCAGTAGTTTAAGAATTCATATCAGAGAACTATAGGTCGAAATTTCATACTTATAAGGGTTCAAAGTTTAGAGATATATCAGGACAAAGGTCAACCATCCAAAAATACTCCTAATTAAGGGCTTGAAAGGTACGTAACTTACAATTGGCATAACTTGTTGGCGAATTGGGTGGAACTTGATAAAAAATAGACAAACAATACTACAAATAATCAAAGAGGAAATATAATTTTGAAGACAGAAAGCGTGCTATCTAAAGACACCATTACAACACTTAAGCATAACGCACCATGATTAGAACATCACAATGCATATTGGACATCTTGTACACAAAAATGATATCACTTGATCTCTTGATGACAATGACCCATCGGGTATGCTATTTATAGCTTCAAGATCAAATCAACTTCCTTGAAATTGAGAGGATATTTTCCACATATAACAGTCAGTTGTTAGAGTCRAATTTGTCAAATCTGTGTTGTCAAGTCAACTCGACAAGGATGCTTGACTCAATCATCCATGCATACAACTCGTAGTCGATTTCTTGGATGGTTAATCCTCTAACTRAATATTGTTTAACCCCCATTTTGTCATTATCCAAACACCTCRTTTTCCACTTATGATCTATTTTTAGACCTAACATAGCCCCGATACCATCCATTTTTGTGATTTCAAGACCAAAAACCCCTTTGGTAAGTATTATGAGGTGTAGTTGTTTATTTTTTCATTTTCCCTAAGTTTTTGATAAATTATTAGGAGTTTTTAAAACAGGTTTTGCTAATGAAGAATGTTAGTGGTATTCCCGTACCACATTTGTTCCTGCACCAAGATTTTGAGGTTCAAATACATGTCCTCACCCAAATAAAGATCGATCGCTTGGGTATTGGAGAGTGAAGTGCCAACATGGATCATGACTTGTTACTTTATGCCCAAACCTTTTTTTCTAGCATCGAGTTCCATATCATCAAATGGGAAAATGTTCTAGTGACCGAGATATTATTGGGTTCAAGATTCATGATATTTGGTTTCTATTCATATGTGTCCTATTGGATCATGTTGTCATTGATGCCAATGGTTTGATTGATTGATGTCATTGATTGATGTCAAGTGATTGATTGATGTCAAAGGATTGATTGATTGATGACTGATGTAATATAATATGTATTGTCCTTGATGAGAATGCATAGATGAAGATGGACCAATGAGTTTTCATTGATACATGATGAAGATGGATTGATGTGGTTTCATTGGTATATGATGCATTGTTGGAAAAATGTATAGATGACTCATTATTGTCTTATCATGATTGATAAGGTGCACAAACAGATGAACTCCAAAGTGGTCCCCTTATGGTGAAAGCCCTCACGGGAAGACGCTTTGTGGATTGAGTTATCCTAGAATAATGGTTGGAGGACCCTTGCTCTCATTATTTTCTTATCATGATTGATAAGGTGCACAAATGGATGAACTCCAAAGTGGTCCCCTTATGGTGAAAGCCCTCACGGGAAGACTCTTTATGAATTGAGTTATCCTAGAAGAATGGTTGGAGGACCCATGCTTGTATGTGGAATAATGAGATGAAGATAAAGGAAATTGTTGGTGAAACTATCCTAGATGGATAGTGCTTGTCATGCCATTTCTGGTGGTATGTGGAATGTCACATAACTCATCATGGTTTAAGAGTTATGGCCTTACGAAGATGAAGGACCCCCACATGAAGGCTTGAAGCCCCCAAGGTCAAAGAAGTCAAAGTGACCTAAAAAAAGAAATCATTATTAAAATGATAAAGTAAAGTGACAAAGTCAATGTGGATTATTTAAATAATAAAGAGAAGTGACAAAATCAAGAAATGATAAAGTAAGGTGACAAAATCAAGAAGGAATATTTATGGAAAGTGGTTAACCCTAAAAATAAGGAAAATAGGTTAAGTGACCTAGAAATGGGTTGATATTATTTAAATGATAAATTAAAGTGACAAATTCAAGGTGGATTATTTAAATAATTAAGAGAAGTGACAAAATCAAAAAATGATAAAGTAAGGTGACAAAATCAAGAAGGAATATTTAAATGATAAAGTATTGGAAAACTTTCTATTTATGGAAAGTGGTTAACCCTTAAATAAGGAAAATAGGTTAAGTGACCTAGAAATGGGTTAAGTGACCTAAAAATGGGTTAAGTGACCTAGAGGATGAAAGTATAAATAAGATAGCAATGGTCTCTTGTAGATCATCCTTTTTGTGGATCAATGGAGAGCTTCTTGTGAGAATATCTTTTGGAGTATTGATGGAGAG
>JASDQU010436524.1:14137-25806 GCA_032191745.1 Picea mariana
AAAAAATATATCTTTGTACTACTTGAAATCAACATAGGTTTTCCCACTGAAATTGAGACCACCCCATTCAATGCATCATTGTTAGCAATGACCTTACACAATGCATGTCCTTTAAATTCCTTTAAATGTTTGATCTCAATATTGTACTCTAGAATCTTAGCCAACCAATTTTCCCACTTTCCCTATCCCAATGGTTTTTTTGGAGAATATTTACTAGAGAAGATGGATCACATTCTATAACACGTGAGTTCAAAATATGAGTCCAAAAATCTGCTACTGCATTAACAAGAGAGAGTTCCTACTTCTCCAATTTTGAATATTTTAGCTCATAATCATGAAGGTTTTCACTCATGAAGCTTATGGTTAACTCTTCCCATTTATAATTTATTTTTGTAAGAACTAAATCCATGACCCCTTCTATAGAAAAATAATATAAATTAAAATATATTTTAAAATATGGATCGATAAGCACAAGAACTGTGGTGATTGGCCGTTTGATATTGTTAAAATAATTCTAAGTATATGAAGTGCATTCAAATCTCTAGTATTGTTTCAACAATAAAGTTATTGGCTTGACAATACTTTCATAATCAAAGATGAATCTTCTCACAAAATTATCTTTCCTCAAAACAATTGCACCCATTTCTTTGAAGATGGAGGATTTAATTCATTAACGGATCTTATTCTTTCATGGTTTATGTAAATTCCTTCTTTACTGACTATATGTCCCAAAAAAATTCTTTTAGAGACATCAAACAAACATTTCTTATGATTAAGATAGATCCCATATCATCTACATTTTTAAAAAACTTGCCTCAAATGGTGAATGGGTTCTTCCCTTGTCTTAGAGTGGATGATAAGATCATCTTGATAACCACCCATAAATTTCTCTATCAAATCTTTGAATGCATGATCCATATCCCTTTGAAAAGTAGCTCCAACATTCTTTAAACCAAAGGCCATGTGAGGATAAGGATATGTCTCTCACAGTGTTATAAAAGAAGTGTTAGGGTTGTCTTCCTCCATCACCAATACTTGATTGTACCCTGAAAAACTATTTAACATGGTCATACAAGATGATCCAGTAACTTGTTAAAGAAAGAATTCCATTTTAGGCAGAGGATAGTTGTCTTTGATGCTTTCTTTATTCAAATATCTAAAATCAATACATTGAAATTTTTCTAGTCTTTTTTCTCACCACTACTAGATTTGAGAGCCATTCTGAATATATAATGGGATATATAATTCCAACATTTTTTATTTTTTCTAGCTCCACTTTTACCAATGGCTTCAATTTGGGATTTATCATTCTAATTTTTTTCTTAAAATCCTTTCCCCCTTCTCTCAATGGTATAGTATGTTGGAATATAGATTTGGAATATGCCTTGAGATCATCATAGCTCCATGAAAATACATCATAATATTCTTTGAATAAGTTAGTATACTAGTCAATCTCCTCTGATGTACAATCAATCCCAATATTCACATATTTTGGGGAATCCTTAGTTCCAATGTATATTTTCTTTGTTTCTTACACCTTTCGAGTTGATACTTCTTCTTTGAGATTATATTCTTGATCATCTCTTGTAAATAGAGACTCTAATTTTACACAGTCCTTTGGAATAGGGGAAACATTATTATCATTCTCCTCATAATGATTTTCATTGGCCAAGAAAGCATTCAATTATTCATCATTTTCAAATAGCTGAAGGTATTCTTGATTGTCAGGAACCGAAGGTTTGGAAATTCTTTTGACTTGAAATGAAATTTTTCTCTGAATGTCCTATGGATTAGATAATTAAGAAACATGTGCCAATCAATCCTCCTTTTTATTTTTATCTCTGGAAGATTATTTATATCGGATGGAAGATTATTTATATCAGAAGGATCTATTCCTACCACTGGGCAGAGTAGTAAAGAAGTCGACAGCCATGAAGGACGAAGAATGGGAGATTCTTGACAGAAAGGCTCTTGGAATGATACGGTTGAGCTTGGCAGCGTCGGTGGCTTTCAATATTTCAAAAGAAAAGACAACAAAGGATCTGATGGACACATTGGCTAAATTGTATGAAAAACCCTCAGCGTCTAATAAGGTATTTCTAATGAAGAGATTATTTAATATGAAGATGTCAGAAGGTGGGTATGTTGTAGATCATTTAAATGAATTTAATACAGTTACTAATCAACCAAGTTATGTAAAAGTGGACTTTGATGATGAGGTTAGGGCTCTTCTAATCTTGTGCTCATTGCCAGAAAGATGGATGGTCATGGTTGTAAGTAACTATGTCTCTGGTTCAAATACCTTAAAATTTGATGATGTTGTTGCTGTTATCCTTAGTGAGGAAATGTGACGAAAAAGCACCGGTGAGACATTAGGTAATGCGTTGAACATGGAGAATAAAGGAAGACAAAATGATAGAGGAAAGGGATCAGGGAACTGTGAGAATTCTAGGAAGGGCATATCCAAATACAGACTTGGAAAGATAGAGTGCTGGAATTATGGGACGAAATGACATCTTTCGGGAGTTGTTGTGTGTGGATGTTGGGTGTTGTACTCGTAAAATCCCGAACTCTGAAACCCCGAAATGCTGGTCACCTTTCACGATTTCGGGAGTTGTTGTGTGTTGATGTTGGGTTGTTGTACTCGCGAAACCCTGAAACCCTAAAGTGTTGGGGCCATAGTCTCTCTGTATTTTGAATCTTTGTCAAATAGCGTGGTCTGTTGTTTTGTTCGGCATTAGTAATCGCCGAAACCTGATTAACCTCTAGTTTCCACAAAATTTTAGTAAGATGGTAGGAATGTTTGTTATAGGGACAACTCTAATAGTGTAGTGAGCAGACCAGTACAAGAATGTTGGAAAGTCTTCATTCCAGATGGAGGTATGGAAGTAACAGACCATATTACAAGTCGTTTGTATGGAAAACATATGGTAATATTTTTATCTATGGATTTGGCCATAAAATCACAAAGTTACTTGTATTGTTAAGACAGTGGTAGTGTTATAGGTACAAACAGATAGAAAAGTAATTATATATTACGGGATCTTATATAAACATTGAAGTGAAGATTAAACACTTTTATATCTTTGATTAGAAAACTTTAAGTTGGATGGTGAGGACAGCCGATGACAGTAAGGATTCTAACAAACCTTTAGGACTAAAGCCTTGTAACAGGAAGCTTACTTTCTTGTAACCTCATAAATTTTCATGAATAAATGTACAAACAAATTTATTTTTTTTGTGACAGTTTTAGAGTTACATTACAGACCCACTATAATGTTACAGTAATACATTTTCTATTCTTCAACATAGAAACACATATGTGCTATATCACAAATTTTTGGTGGAATATTTTGGGCATTTTGTATTGGTATATAGAATATTATGAGGATTTATTGCAGTAATGTTTAGGAGAGACATCATGCTTTAGAAGATATGAAACCTTCATATAGCTTTGTGATGAGAGAGAAAAATCCATATGTTTTTAAACAAACAAATCTTTTAACACTCAAATTTCAATTTCTCGGAAACTCTTTTTCATTATCAACGTAATTCAGAATATTTGCAGATTTCTTAAAGAAAAGTTTCGATAGCATTGATGACTATTCCAGTTTAATTGAACTTTCCCATGTTTTGCATGTAAAGCCAGATTTATTTTGTCTTTATCTTTCAATGACTTATAAATAAAATCATTTTCAATTTCATCCTATCCAAGGAACCGGGGCACATCATTGATGTTGTGAAAATTTTGAGTTCATCCTCAGGGCATACTTGTCGGTGATATCCAAGGAACCAAGGCTTATAATTGATGTTGTGAAAATCAATATTATCACACGATGCATAGAATTTAGGGTTCCAGTTCTCATATGAAATTATTTTTGGAAGGGATAGCGGGGCCATTGATTCAGACTTTCCTACCACATCAATGCATCAATATGTAGATGAAGGAACTTTTGGTGTATGCTTTCCATTTAATGTGTGAGAAACATATATGCTGGGTGGAGTGCAGAAGTAATCGTCAGTCAAAATTGAGACCAAGGAAGCTTCCAATGCATAGATACAAGTCATGTCTAAATCATAAGACTGTGTTCAAGAAGACAGAACCACACGTCATAGATAGTATGGTTGATCCTGCTTAGAAGTATATGGTTCCATATATATAACTTTGGGATTATTGATGGAATTTAGTCGAAACAATAATTTTCTTTTTACCGCTATATGTGGGGCGGCGACACAACCAATCCACCAATGTTGAGGGAGAAATCAATGCAATATCCACTAACCACTTTCTCTCATTATTGATTTTTCCACCATTAATAACTAAGCACTTCATTACCTTCCTTTTCCTTTTTATTCCCTTAAGGCAGGCACTAGCAGTATCGCTGCTATTCACCTTGTTTTACTATATGACAATTTAGATGAATCTATGTTTTTTCTTTTCATTATGTTATTTCATTTATTTACGATTATGATCAAAACAATGGTGTTGTGACAGAGATATCTACTCTATTAGATTCTTCTATTTACTTTATACACTATTTTGTTGATTTGAAATTAGAATGAAATGGACATTTTATGTGAATTAGTTATAGATATAGGGTTGTTAGAAGAGAAAATATGGAGAGTACAAAGAAACAGTTATGTCAAAAAGGACATGCAGGTCAAATAATAAAATTCACTTGGAAAAAGGGTTGCTTTTTTATTATTATTTTTTTACTTTTTTATTTTAATTAATATAATAATAATAATAATAAATGTGAAGAAATTTTATATCAAGCTGTTATTTTTTTTCTATATGACTCAGATGAATCTATGTTTTTTATTTTCACTATGTTATTTTATTTAATTATGATTATGATCAAAACAATCTTGCTATGCTAATAATATCATGATAGAGAGATCAACTCTATTAGACTCGGCTATTTACTTTATACACTATTTTGTTGATTTGAAATTAGAATGAAATGGACATTTTATGTGAATTATTTACACATATAGGGTTGTTAGAGGAGAAAATATGGAGAGTAGAGAGCAACATTGACGTAAAAAATGACATGCAGGTAAAATAATAAACTTCACCTCGAAAAAGGGTTGTTTTTTATTATTTATTTTTACTTTTTTATTTTAATTAATATAATAATAAATAATTAAAAAATGTGCAGAAATTTTATCTTCAAAATTGAAGGTTTGTTTTAAATTAATTAAGAGAAAAGAGTAAATGAACATAGATGAACATACAACTTGGTTTTGGTTACTGATGGGCTGACCTAGGTTCTAACTACATGATTACCAACAACCCTTTGACCATCGACCCTTCTGGTTACCAGAAGGAAACACAGTACACAAAGTGCACTGCACAGTCTCACCCAAGAAGGCTTCAATGGGTGGCTGCAAGACTCATATGTCTGCAACCATGGGATGGGATGTGTTTCTCTCTCAACGGCATTAGATCTACTCACTATTATCCCTCAAACCCTCATTAGATCCTAGTTTAGACCAATAAACCTAATATTCCAATAAGACTTCATTATCCATTATAGCAACATGTATTCAATGATAGGTATTCATCTACTATAATATAAGATTCAGATCTAAACACTGGCTATGACATTAATTTACTTAGTGTTGTTCTGTAGATTTCATGAGTTTATCCTTAGTGCCCAGTCATATAACCATTATCAATTAACATATCCATCATAAAGCTTGTTAACTCAAACATAATAGTAAGCAATGTAACCATTCATACACATGATACATATATATCATGGTTCACCCCCTCCTGGTCTATGCCCACAAATATTTGTCGCTTGGGCTCCTTATTCATATTCTTGCAAAATCTAGTGTTGTGCATTGTACATTCCTTCCTCCATTACAACCAATCTCCATAGATCGCAAAATTCTCTCCACAATACCTCCTACTCAACTAAAGAACCTACTACAACCTCAAAAATACACACCCACCATAACTACCAACCCTATCATGGTTCTAATACATTCTACTAATAAAAAACTCAGACAACACCCTTAAAAAAACCCTAACCCTAAGTGTACTAGGTTTGTCCACATTCTCATTAACTTAATCTTGGCTGGTCCATGATCCAACCATTCTCCAATTCGGTGCTTGTTGACTTTCCAACTTCTCTGTAACAGTTTGTCCACTTTGTAACTTCTTTTTCCCGTCATTGTTTTTCCTCTATTTCCAGCACGCTCCCCTATTTTCCGGAGCTATCTTGAAATATTCAAAATTTACTTGGTTTCCTCCAAAAATTGGCTTGCGCCAGCATGCCCCCAACATTGACATCATGACTCGTCCCGAGTCACTCACAGACTCCTGCATATTTTACTGCCTATGCCAGTGCTCCATGCATCTCTATTATTTGTTAGCATTACTCATGAACCTGGTTTCTCTTCTCCTCCATAGCTTCTACCATCTACAAAGTGACTTGAGGCTTTAATATATCTCCTCCATCCAAGCTTATCTATTCCACCCTCTTTTTTGTTGCATCAATCTCCATGACGAGTTGTTCATCCTTTTCCTGTAGTGTCTCCAACTGGGCTTGTCTTTCAATCTTCTCAGCTAACACTAATTTCTCCTCTGCCTGTAAATTTTTCATTTATGCAGTTGTCTTAATCTTTTCTGGCAGTAACATTGTCTTCTGTCATTGTTTTAAGCATTCCATTACTGCATGTACCTTATCTTCCCTTCCATGCAAGTCTTGCAAGCTCCCATATTCTAAGACTTGTCTCCAAAATTGGCCACTTTTTTCTAACAACTCTGTCATCCTATGTATGGTCTGCGCTATACTCTCCACAAATTATGTTGCGTCTTTCTCTCACTACGCTCTTACTTCTGCAGGAGTAGTGGGTACTGCAAGATCTTGTAGATCCTTTATCTGGTCCTTGTATCTCTCCAAGGCCTACATTATTTTCCTTATCATCTCTTCATAAGATACTCCCTTTGACTCTACGTTGTTTGGGATGGTTTGGAATAATTTGGTAATGTTCTTCTCCATCTCTTCCAATTTATGTTTCACTATCTTCTTTGCCTTCCCTTCTTGGATAAATGATTCCTTCATTGTGATATTTTCTTCTTGTGCTATCTATAGATTCATAGCATTAGACCTTGCCTTGGACTGAATTTCCTGAGTAACACTAATTTGTAATTTATAGAGCTCCTTCGTCGGAATATTGGGCAACGTCATGTCCAATGTCTCAATTTCCTTCAAGGTATTTTTTGTTTCCTCCTCGTCAATGAGCAACATCTTAGGGTTTATGATAAAAAAATTTCTCCCCTATGCTGTGATTTGCACTGTGTCTCTAGTATGACTTCCTTCCCCATTTTTTGTTGGTTTCTCTTTTTGTGGTTACTCTACCCTGATCCTCAACTGGTCGAGTGTAGTTTTCACTTCTTGCACCTATTCCAAAATAGAAGCCCTGTGCTTCTCACCATTCTCCAATACTTCATATAGTCGATCTTCGACTGTTGTGGCTATTATTTCAACATCATCTATTGTCAATGATGTTTATAATGGTGTTTTGTGGGCCTTTTCCTTCTTCCTGGAACCACTTGCTTGCTCACATGTCCTCTTCTTTTCGACATCTGATGGCTTAGATGCATCTGTCATCTGTTTATCCATGCATGTCTCTTGCCGAATTTCTTCCTCCGTATGTATTTCTTAAGTCTCTTTCCTTTATTCTCCCCTGCGCACATGTTCTGTTGTAACTCCTAGTGTTTTTCCTGCGTGTGATGGCCCTTGTGTGGAACCACCATGTCGTTTCTTCTGTGTCCTGCATTTATTTTGGATTGGGATGCCTCCCCCCACTTGGCCTTATGCGTTATTCTTATTTTTTCTCGCATTATTTGTGCCTATCTGGTGCGTAGGGAATATTTTTTCCTGCGTCTGATTCTATCCTCTTGGAACTATCCTTGGGATTACAGGTAATTTCCATTCCTTGGGCCACTCCTAGACCTCCATATGTATATCCTACATAGTGACATAGTATCTCATTTTTAACCACTCCTTGGTTGGGTCCCTCTTCCCCTGCACCCACATGTAGTGGCGCGTTTCCTGAAAATTTGCTATCTATCCAAACTCCTAGACAGTTTTTGGTGAAATCCTCTAGGTACTCACTACTAGCTCCTGGATCTCTGAAAAATGCCCCACAAAAGTGTCAATGTTTTCCTTCTTCCTCTTTGGGTCGGTTGTTCTCCTAAAAGAAGTGTAGCCGACTATGCCACACTTTCCTATCCTTTCTATGTACTTTTTGTACACCGTTTATTTCCACCTATCAATGTAATGAGGATAAGTAACCATGCGTAGTGGAACTCAAAGCCCCAATCCTGTGTGTCTTTACAATCATCCAAGAATTATTTGAGCAAGTATGGGGCCCAGATCATCGAGCTCCCCTTCGCCCATTGCACTGCAACTGCTACCACTCTTGCTCGCATTTCTTCCTTCATACACTTGCGCATCATTTTTTACCCTCCCAACCTTGAGCCAAGTCTTGTCATGGTATCGTTGATGAAACTGATTCGAATCCCCCTATTCCCTCTCTTCATGCCATATGTGTCCTTAATCTCATCAGAGATGGACTTTTTCTTTGTCATATATTCTAGGTATTGCGGCTTCTCTCCATCTTTGGGTATCCTAGTGATAGATGCGATCAAGTCCAAATTGATAGGCACTGGCCTATCCATCCACAAAATTCCTCCATTCACCTTTTCTAGGATTTGTCTCACACATCCATTGATGTGTTTACCATTCCCAAAGTGAGGTATTCCTAACAAGTTCATGATCCCTTTGTTCAAAAGTCTCAAAATCCACTTTGTGGGTTCCAACAATTGTGCACCTGATGGGCACTCTCCTTTGCACTCCATGTATTTTTTCTACGCCAAATCCCAGAATTTGACGACATCTTCAATGCCATGATCTAATTATTTAATTTTGCTTACTCCTCTTACAATTTCATCATCAGACTTTAATCCCTCTGGGATTTGTGGCATCACTATTGCCAATTCCTTCTATGCGCGTTGTATTCCTTGCACATTGCTTTCGGCTTACTTTTTCTTCTTCCCTTGTGGGGAGGATGCCCCAACTTATTATACATCCTCATTCTTTGTTTACTGTTCTTCTTTTGGGTTTAGGCTCTTCTGTGCTAAATCCATGGCCTACTCTTTCTCTTGTGGCCCTTTTCCTCTAGATGCATCAAACTCAGTTCTTTCTAGGTCTTCCTCAGGCTGCCCTGCCTCCTGTTTTGGGTTTTCTTCCTCCTTGACCTTCCTGGTCATAGGCTCATAGTCTAGTGTGTGAATTTCATTGACATCCATGATTTTTAGAATGTCCTATTTCCATGTTTACTCCTCCCGAGTGTTTTCTCTTGTGTTTCCTTCATCATTACTCGGTGCTCCAACTGTCGGTGGTGTCATCCTACTAAAATTTGGACCGATGAACTATAAATCTCCACTTTCTATCATGACTTCTCACTCTTTAGCGCTAAGGGTTCATTCTTCGTTCTTCTCCTTAGAAAAAACACAGATGACTTCCTTTCCCTACTTTTTGGACTTTATAACAGGACGATGTACTGAGAAATTTTTCACATTGACACTTTTCACTTTTTCACTTTTTCCTAAGCCCTCCACTTTTTGTGTCTCTCGACTATTTTCCAGTGCACAATATCTTCAAAACTAGTTTTTCCGCGGTGCACTATTAATGCTAACAAATCTATTTCATCACAAACCCTCTAATATTCTTTTATCTTTTTGTATTTTTTTTATATGTCTTCTTTTTATTGAATTTCGTCTTTTTCTTCTAACATACACTATATACAATATGTACAATAATATATTCTCTCTTTATTTTTACCTCAGGTTTTTAGTTCGATTGTCTTGATACAGTTTTAGTCAACTTATATTCACTAGTCCTCTGATATTCTTCCCTACAAGATCTTTCAGTTGCACAACACCTCCATTTGTGATTTCCTCTAGCTGATAAGGCCCTAAGTAGTCCATCTTGAACTTCCCACAGTGTTGTAGATATCTCTTGTCATAGAGGAGAACTTGATCTCCTTCCTTAAAGATTTTCTTCTTTATGTGCCTATCATGCAAATATTTTTCCTTCGCTTTTTGTACATCCTGGTGAAATCCTACTAAAATTTTGTCTTCTTCTAACTCCATCAACCGATCCACTCTTTCATGCGCAACACCTTCTTTTGTCATGTTGGTGATTGTTGCAATGCACAGACTAGGTACTAAATAATCCAATGGAACCACGACTTCTTTCCCATACACTAGTCTAAATGGTGTTTATCCTGTAAGTGTCTTGCATGTAGTTCTATAATCCCATAACATTGTTGATACCTTCAAATCCCAGTCATCCCTATTCACATTGAAAATATTTATCAATGCATTTTCTACAATCTTGTTAAAATCTTCTACTCTTACCATTTTATTTGGGATGGTGAGGTGTGTTGTTCTAACAATGTATCTCAAATTCTTCTGTCATAGATTTGAGTTTACTTTTCATAAACTGGGTTCCCCGATCACTCAACGAAATTTTAGGACATCCAAATCTGGTTACCACATTCTCAAAGAGAAATTGCACTGCATTTTCTGTGCTAAAATCATTAACTAGGGATGCTTTTCCCATTTGGTTAACTATTATGTCGCAGTGATGATGTATTTGTCTCTTGATCTCCTTGCTAGTGGGTCAATGGGTCCAATTAAATCCACAACCCATTTATCAAACACTTGTAAATTTACTTGGGGTATAAGTGGCATTTCATCCCTTCTGGATGGTTTTCCCACCCTCTGATAGACATCACATGTCTGACATTATTCCTTTGTGTCCTTATGTACTGTAGGCCACCATAATCGTGCAGGTAACACCTTCTTTATTGCAAGATTTCTTGCATAGTTCCCTCCAACTATGTCTTCATGTTCTTTTTCTAACACCATGGAATGTTCATGCTCCATCAGACATCTTCTCATAATTCTATCTACGGATAACTTGTATAAATGACCTACAATCAGCTAATTGTCTGCAATGTGCACTACCAACTATTTTTTCTATGCAACAGTAGATTCCTTGGGATCCATTCATGTGTTCAAGAATCCAACAATGTTAGCAAAATAATCATCAACAATCTGAATAGAAAATAAGTTAGCATCAAGAAAAATCTCCTCCAAGTTCTTTGGATCCTCTCCATTAGTAATTCTTGATAGATGATCAGGTCCTTCATTCAACTTCCCTATTTTTACTATGATTTCAAAATCATATTCCTGAAACAATGAAAACCATCTACATATCCTCCCCCCCATCACTGGCATGTTGACTAGGTAGTTTAAAGTGGAATGATCTGTAAACATCTTAAAATGTTAACCCAAAAAATAATGTTTGAACTTCTTTAAGGCGTATACCATAGCTAGATTTTCCCTTTCTATAGTTTTGTATTTCTACTCAGACTCATAAAACTTTCTACTAGCAAAAGATATTGTGTGATCAATGTCTCCTTCACCTATTTGTGCTAAAAATTCTCCAAGTACAATGGATGAAGTGTCCACATGCACATGAAATTCTTTTGTCCAATATGGCAAGCTCATAATTGGTGTTGTCACCATCTTCTCTTTTAGTATGTCCAAGCTCTCTTAGCATTCATCATTCCACTGAAAC
>JASDQU010436524.1:71174-83633 GCA_032191745.1 Picea mariana
CTCTTCCATAATAGGATCCATTGTATGGTGTTGCCCTACCTCAAGGGTTTCTATAATAAAGTTGTGGTTTTCTATATGGTTTCATATATCTTGTGTGGTGATTGTATTCAGATATATTTGGATCTATTGTGATATTTTGTATTCAAGTATTTGGTTCTTAACAATCTCATATGGCTTCCCTTGCTTATCCTATCTTTCCACTAATTCAATCCGATGGTCATCACATTTTCTCTAGATCCGATGGTCCACATTCATTTTGGATTTCGGGATTCGAGTAATTCAACTTTCAAGTTGCCAAATCTTCTGAAGTGAGATTCCCCGAAGGGTAACCTCCTCGCAAATACACTGGATCTAACAGTTGCTAGTCTTTTGGATCGATGTTCCAACGCCACTATCGCTCTTCCTCTCGAGCTTCTGATCTCTCCGAATTAAAATATTTTTTAAGTGTTCACAGGTCTCAACCTTTTCTCCTCCTACGAGTTCATCTCTTGGACCTTGTCTGCAATTCTGGAAACTGCTATCTCTTTTGATATTTCTTGTTTTTGCATATTGTTCACTTCTTCTCCTAAGCTTATGATTTTCCTATAAAACATCGATGCGATTGTTCTTTCCATGAATGACAAGAACACGCTTTCCTGTAAAACATGCCAACAATCTCCCCCTTTGGCATTGATGGCAACCCTAAAAGGATGTTTCTTGGACCTCCAACTGTATCATCCAGACCACTCCTTTTCTCCCCCTTTGACATCAATTTCAAAGAAAACATGCTCCCCCTGAGTTGTTGCAGTACTTTGTGGAGGTATCATATATTCAACCAACACATACTCTCCCTGATAGAATGGACTCTCTTAGGTTTATAATGGGGTCACACCAAACTTCTGGTGTAGATACTCAAACTAATCTTTTGCAAGCGGTTTAGTGAAGATATCAACAATCTGATCTTTGGATGGAATATAATGAAAAGAAACAACAATGTTGGTCACCTACTCCCTCAATAAGTGATACTTTATGGGTATATGCTTGGTCTTGGAGTGAAATACATGATTCTTTGACACACCGATTGCACTAGTATTATCACCCTGAATTGGGATCGGTGCAGTATAATTTACCTCCAAGTCTGCAAGTGTTTAAATCATCCATAATACTTGGGTACAACAAGTGGCAGCTGCAATGTAATCAACTTATGTAGTCAATAAGGAAATGGAACCTTGCTTCTTGCTCAACCATGCTACAAGAGAATCTCCTAAGAAGAATGCACCCCCACTCATGCTTTTCCTTTCATCCATGCAGTTAGCCCAATCAGCATTTGAATAGATTGATAATTGAAAATTTTGATTCCTAGGATACCATAGGCCATAGTTCATTGTTCCTTTCAAATATTTGAATATTCTTTTGATGGCTATCAAATGAATATGTTTAGGTGTAGACTAATACCTTCCTACCATTCCAACAACATGCATTATGTCTTGAGGAGATGTTGTGATGTACAAAAGGTTGCCTATCATAGACCTATATGAACTTTGATCAACATTAGGTGAGTCATCATCCTTTCTTAGCTTGCATCTAGTGACCATAGGTGTGCTCATAAGTGTAGAATATTCCATTTGAAACCTTTTCAATATTTATCCTAGATATTTCTCCTGAGAAATAAATATTCCTTCAGACCTCTGAGTAATTTGCAGACCAAGAAAAAATGATAGTTCCCCTATCATAGACATTTGAAATTTAGACTACATGGCAGAAGCAAACCAATTTATCAGTGAAGCATTATTACTTTCGAAGATGATGTCATCTACATAGACCAACACAATGACCAAATCATTACCCTCTGTTTTGATATATAGATTGATGTCAATTTTTCCTCTCTTGAACCCTTTGTATTGAAGATACTTATCTAGTCTGTAGTACCAGGCACAAGGAGCTTCTTTCAACCCATACAAGGATTTCTTCAGCTTGCAGACAAAGTTTGGGTTATCTGACAGTTGGAAACCTTCTGGTTGTTTCATATAGAATTCTTATTTTAGATGTCCATTTAGAAAATATGATTTGACATCCATTTGATAGACTTTAAAATTCTTATGACAAGCATGGGCAAGAAACATTCTAATAGCTTCTAATATTGCTATGGGTGAAAATGTTTCATCAAAATCCAATCTTTCTATTTGAGCATACCCTTTACAGACCAATTTGCCTTTATTCCTGACATTTTTTTCTTCTTCATTGATTTTATTCTTAAACACCCATTTGGATCCAATTACATTCTTATATGCCAGTCTAGGAACAAGCTCCCAAGTATTGTTCTTCTCAATCTGATCCAGTTCCTCGTTCATTGATTGTAACCAATTTACATCTTCACTGGATTCATTGAAGTTCTTATGAGGGATATATGTGATTGTTCGGTGTCTTTTATTATCATTCTCTTGGTTTGTACACCTTTGTCTTTCTCACCAATTATCTGACTTGTAGGATGATTCTTTTGAGTAATTCTGGAGGAAGGATTTGGTGTTGTCTTTTGATTTGAGTCTTCTTGAGTGTTTGTATCTTCATCTGACTTAGAGTCTTTTTTTTTTATTCTTGGACCTATTCATCTTCAACTTCAACTATATCCTCTGTTGTTGATTAAATATTTCTCACCTCTCTTACTGGGACTCCTTCATCAACTTTTATGTCAATTCAATCAACCAATTTATGCAGCCTCCTATTATAGCATCTGTATCCTTTACTGTTTGTAGCATAACCTAATAAGATGCCTTCATCATCCCTGTCATCATACTTGCCAAGGTTTTCATTATTATTCTTTATGTAGCACTTAATCCCAAAGACTTTGAAGTGTTTGACTGTAGTAGGTCTTCCATGCCATAATTCATAAGGTGTCTTGTCACGGTGTGGTCTGAGGTGAGTTTTGTTAAGAATAGGGATTGTTGTGTGTATTTCTTCTACACAGTAGGTTTGACCAATGTTCTTCTCATTCATCATTGACCTAGCCATTTGTTGAACTATTTTTTTTTGCCTCTCAATTACTCCATTTTGCAGTGGAGTTCCTAGGATTGTGTATTCTCTTTTGATCCCATGTTTATCAAAGAATTCCTTGAAATCACTTGACATAAATTCTCCTCCTCTATCTAATCTTACAACCTTTAATCTATTGTCTGTTTGATTCTCAATTAAATCCTTAAATATTATAAATTTCTCAAATGCTTCAACTTTTTCTTTGAGAAAAGCAACCCAAGTGAGTCTGGAGTAATCATCAATGATCAGCATGAAGTAGTTTTCCTTCCCTATGCCTTCATTTCTTGATGGTCCACATAAATCCATATGAACTAATTGGAGTGGTTTCTTTGTTGAAGTAGAGTTTTTGGATTTAAACTGTGTCCTGGTTAGCTTTCCTACTTGGAATGGTTTACACATAGAATCTCGTGGCTTTGATATTCTTGGAAGATATTTTACTTCCTCAAGATTTTTGAGCTTGATTAAGTGGTCAAAGTTTAGATGTCCAAGTCTCCTATGCCATAACCATCTCTCATCATGTTTTCTTAGATGACACTCTTCTCTATCTTCTTTCAACACATATACATTATTATTTGTCCTTATGCCTTTAGCCACAACTTGTCCTTAGTTTACAAACTTTATCTTACAATATTTGGAAGTGAACACCACTTCACATCCTCTGTCACACATTTGAATTACACTGAGAAAATTATGTTTCAGCCCATCTACAAGCAGGACATCCTGGGATTTTCCTTTTCCATTACTTAAACTCACCATCCCTTTACCCTTGATTTTACCTGGTTCATCATTTCCAAAGGTCACATTTCCTGTTTTGCCTTTACTTATAGACAAAAACTTATCCTTGTCTCCATTCATGTGTTTGGAACATCCATTGTTTATATACCAGGGGTCCTTTTGTTTTTGAGTTGAAAGTACTAGACCACATTTTTCACTATCTTTCTTTTTCCATGTGCTGGAATTTTTAGCTAAGGGTTTTATATTTGTATCTGTTTTGTAATTATTCAGATGCTAGTTTGTAGCTTTGTGGCCAAAGTTATGACAGTTATAGCATTTGAGCCTTAGCATTGAAGCTGAATTAACATCAACCACAACTTCTTCAACATTAACATCACTTCCTATGTTTTTATTATCATAATCCTCTTTGTCCATAAGCATAAATTCATTAACCTTATATTCACAGGAAGAGTCACTATCTGTGTCTTCTGAAGAGTCATCATTGTTTACACATAAACTTTTATTTTTACCAAATCTATTGGGTTTGTACTTCTTTTCACCTTCAGAATTTTGATCCTGCTTCTTGTGTGGACACTTAGATGCAAAGTGACCTATCTTTCCACAGTTAAAACACTTGAAGGGAAACTTTCCTTGATACTTTTCTGGTCCTTTATTTAGTTGTCTCACAAATTTTTCTTCAATTTCATCTGGCTCGGATTCCTCATTCTTATCTGCTTTAAAAAATGCTTCTCTAGTGGTGGATTTATCTTTACCTATCCTCATTTCATATGAAATTAACGTTCCTAGAATTTGATCAAAAGACACATGTTTTAGATCATTAGGTTCTTCTATAGCAGAGACCTTTGGGTTGAACCTATCTGGTAGAGATCTCAAAATTTTCTGAACTAAAGAGGCTTCCTCAATTTTTTCACCAAGTGTTTTCATTTCGTTTACTAGTTCTTCAACTCTCAGAAAGTACTTACCAACAGTTTCATCTTCTTTCATATGTAGTTGTCCAAACTGTACTTTATAGGTTTGAAGCTTGGCATCCTTTACCTTCTCATTACCTTCATAACTGCTAATGAGTTTGTCCCACATGTCTTTGGCAGATTATAAGTGCATAACATTTACAAATTATGCTTCTGCAAGCCCACTCAAAATAACATTCATAGGCTTAGCAATGAAGCTGAATTCTATCTTGTCAACCTTATTAGCTAGTACAACTAGATTTACATAACCAGTCTCTACCACATCCCATACATCTGCACCTAAATCCGTTATGTCGGTTCTGATCCTAACTTTCTAGAAGGCAAAGTTTTTTCCATTAAACAAGGGGGCCTTATTGGTTGAATTTCCTTCATGACTTGACATGTTTAAGCTTATTGATCTACCTTTAAATAAAAGGAACTAGATTTGATAGCAATTGTTGGACAAATAAGAGGAGGGGGGGTGAATCATTTGTTACTGTGATTAAACAATTATGACCATTTTAAAATCTTTACAAAACACTCAATAATGATCACAATAATGCAGGGAAGTAAGAAATATAATATTCAACATCAATCACACACATGAAACATACAGAGATAGATATTTCCTAAGGAAACCCATAAAGGGAAAAACCTCTTCTTCTTGATATCATAAGTATCTTTATTTTCCATACATTATCATTCTTATGAGATCCAATTCCTCTTGAGGCTACAACCTCTATTTTACAAGAAGCAACTTGTTGAGAGAACCAACTCTCTGGTTTCTCTAACACCCACTAGAAGGAAGCACCAATTTCCTGAGTGTTCCAACACCAACTGGATGGAAGCACCAACTTCCAGTCACACAGGCACCATCCTGTATAACAGAGAAAAATAGTTCTTCCTTTCACAACCCTACCACCCCAGTTTTCGCTGGCTGCAACCAGATGGAAGCTACAACTCCCTGTGTTAAAGCACCCACTCGAAACTCCAAGGACAACAGTCATCCCTAGCACCTCCCTACCACCCTAATTATAAACACTTTGTTACTAAAACTTATTATAGTGATACAGTGTTTTTCAAAGGCTTACAAGTCTCATCATTGTTTTGCTACAATTCTCTTCTCTACCTGCTCTCCTCGACTTTCTCTTCCTCTCTCAGATATACATTTTTATTCTATGTATTTCTTCTATGTTTTATGCTCTGTGTATTATTTCCATTCTATGCACTATGCCTCTTATGTGTGTTTCAACTGCTACACACAACATGCTTCTACCCGCATGAATAACTCTCAACAGAATCCCCCATATCTTCTTTGATCTGCATATATTTATCATGCCAAGTCCTCTGCCAAATCATACACCAAACACTTCATTCTCTCTGGTGATCATGCTGAGTCTGTTCTTCATTAGCGGTCGTTATTCTGACATTCTTTGGCTTCTCTGGTAGTTATAGTATTCGACACTTTTCCATCTGTCAATTGTCTCTATGATGAGTCTTCATCCTATTGGTAGTTACCTCGAGACTCTTCATCTCCTCTCGCAATGACCCTAAAGCTCTTCGAATTTTCTGCCAGATGTAATCACTCTGTTTTTGGCAATTACAATCAGTCTGTTCCATAAGTTATAGAGAGAACCTCTGTGTGCCCATCCCTTTGGCGCCTTTCCCCTTCCTAAAAAAAAATTCACAGCAAGCACTAGATTTTCTTGCTAAGCCCCTTCCTTTTATGTGATCATCGGTGGTGACCAAACGCCTATTCAAAGGGTTCTTGTTGATCTCCCGAACTTCAAAATGGACCTTAGCAATGTGCTAGCTCCTCCCTCGATATGACCTTGGGTGATGATCTCATGTGACCACATGATTGTGGGTGCATCCAAAAATGGTGTAGATCAAACTGCTTTTTGCCCCGCAATTTACCTCCAACTTCCACGTACCCTTTCTCCAAAACCATGGTTTCAATTGCGGTCCACTCGCAAAAAATTAAGACATGAGCATGTTCTAGCCCTGCAATGTGACGGTACTGTCGATCTTATGATCTTGACGGTGCTCCTGAGTGAACAGATTAGATTGGATGGTTTGTTTCAGAGAAACAAATCAACGGTCAGATTTGATCCTTACACTCATTTGTTCATTGTTCAATCTGATGGCTAGGACTTAATTAAACATTGATATGTACTGTTGTCGAAACTTCGCCCTTCGAAACTTCCGGATTTCAGATTTTCAAACTTACACTATCCTTCCACTGTACTATGATCAACGGTTGAGAATACACCCAAAGTGATATTTCAGATCGGATGACTCGTGTCCTTGCTAACATGGTCTACTGACGTGGGTGAGACATGTAGGTAGTGTAGTGGAGAGTGGTGGCAGAGCGCAGTAGTGGAGTGTGACGTGTAGCGGGTAGTGGAGTGTGACATCGAACCGCGGAGGTGGTATGTATGAGTGGTTTGTTGGTTTACTCGGAGGGGGGGTCAGGAGGTGAGTGGTAATGAGTGAAGGGGGTCAGAGTTAACATAAAGGTGACATGTATGAGGGTCCCACAAGGAAAATAACACCAACTCGGACCCCCCCCCACGGTTAAAGGAAGAAATCTCGGGGGGGGGTGTCCGATATGCCTTTTCAATTGTAGATCTGAGTCCCCAATTCTCGACCGCTGAGATCAACATGCCCTTTACCCAACTTATCATGTCCTTCCACTTTAGAATGATCTGACAGTTGTGATATTCTTCAGATGATCTGATGGTTAAGGATTCATTTTGGCTCTCCGAGTCTCCGGACTTCGAGAATTTCAAATATCAAACTGAATTCTTGAAGTGAGATTTTTCTGGAGAGTAACCTCCTCACATATTTATACCAGAAATGAATGACGTTTGCTGGATCAGGATCTTAGATCAATAGTCCGATCTGTCTACGATGAAGATCTTCTAGCTTATCTTGTCCTTCTACATAAAACGATCCAACGGATAACGAAAATTCGCGTTTGATCCGAAGGATGACGGGTATTCGGATAATCAAATTTTCAACTCTTTAACCCTATTTAACTTACCCTTCAATTAATTCAATCTGACAGTCGACGAATATTCAAGTGATTGTGATCTCAGATCTCAGCCCTTTCTTATCCTTTCCTTCCACTAATTCAATCCAATGATCATCGCATTTTCTCCAGATCCGATGGTCCACATTCATTTCGGATTTCAGGCTTCGGGTAATTCAACTTTCAAGTTGCCAATTCTTACGAAGTGAGATTCCCCGAAGGGTAACCTCCTCGCAAATCCACTGGATCTAATGGTTGTTGGTCTTTTGGATCGGTGATCCAATGCCACTAATGCTCTTCCTCATGAACTTCTGATATCTCTGACTTAGAATATTTTCTAAGTGTTCACGAGTCTCGACCTTTGCTCCTCTTGCAAGTCCATCTCTTGGACCTCGTCTGCAATTCTAGAAACTTCTATCTCTTTTGAGCTTTCTTGTTTCTGCATACTATTCGCTTCTCCTCCTAAGATTATTTTTGTCTTGTAAAACATCGAAGTTGTTGTTCTTTCCATCAATGACAAGAACACGCTTTCCTGTAAAACATGCCAACACTTTTTACTAACCTCCTCTTCCATCTCATTATTCCTTGGACTCTTATTTGTTTCTATATTACGTAACAACATTTCATTAATTTCCCATTGAGCTTCCTGAGCTTTCTTTAATTTTTCATTATCATCTTTAAACACCTACAATTCCACAATACGATTCCTCATCATTTCCAATACTTGGGTGGTTGAACTTCCTTCACTGTGATGTTCTAGGTTTCTAGGAATCTCTTAATTGTTATTCATATCAAGTCTATCTCCTTCTCCATTATGCGCTGACATTTTTACAAAAGACAATTTGGACAGAGTCTGTTTGTAACAACAAATATTATTTGTTAGATTTTTCCCTTAACAAAAGAACTTTCTAGTGTTTCCCTTAGCCCTAAGTGTTGTAACCAACAATTCTGATACCATATGTAACAGACCCAAAATTCCATAAAAATTCTCTTTTTTTGTTGTTGTAAAAGTTATTCTTAAGGGTAATTTATTTATCAATTCTAGACTTTGTAGAATTTAAACAATCAATTCCTCAAATGATGTACTACAAAGTTATAAAAACAATGAAAACAACTTATTATTGTTCCCTTAAAACACTATACACACACACACACACACACACACACACACACACACACACACATCACCCTATGAGCATTGGTTATAAAATACAGATTACATAAAAAATAAACCAGGAAACCATCCCTATAACCTTGTGGAAACATTCTATTCTACTAAACTTTACATAGAACCCTCACAATTGGGTATAGGGGAATAGATCGAGGGTAGAGGTGAATAAAATTTTATACCCACTTATACTAGGTGGCATCAATTACTATCTTAAAGTTTTTATTTGATGAATCTTTAATTTATTCATTAAAACCATTCCTTGACAGTTGGTCACCATCTTTCAGGGAAAAGGATGTGTTAGCATTTTTTTTTAGATTGTAGTACATACGCGTCTGCTCCAACTGTTCGTCAACCAATGCCATGACTCCACACCCGAAATATCACATGGATTATGGTTTATGTGTCTATATATGGAATTCAGATGAGAAGCTTGAGGCTCCATTCCCAATTGACTACAATGGTTAGCATCATTTTCAACATACACCTCTATAGATTACCTCCAAGAGTTGTTCCTCTGCATGGTCTTTTTTGTTTTATTAATACTCTGTAAAAAAAATATGGTTATGTCTCATAGTGATTTTTGTGGAAACCTCATCAGATAATGTATTTGAATTATTGTATGGTCTTTTGCATACATGGACCCTTTTGTTTCTACACTCGTTTATTCCCGTGGAAGAGAGTTTGAAGAGGCAGACAATTCTATGGCTGTTGAAGGTAATAACTTAATACCTTACTCTGTAATTGATACTTCATTCATGCATGCATAGAAGTGTTATCCTTGATTTTGTTTCATCGAATTCTTCTTTAATCTTCAAGATACCGTTAAAAAAAAAGATAGAACCCCAACTACAAAGGATAGGGTTTTCCTAAAGAAGACTACTAATAGAAACTACATTTCATATTTACTTTTTCCCAAGATATTCCGTTAAAAAAATGGATGGATACTAACTTGAAATCTTATGGGTATTATTCTATAGCCTGAAATGTTTTTTATTAGCACATGTAGTCTCTCCCAGACTATATCCAGATTTTAGAAAAAACACTCTCCATCAACTACCTTGTATTTCACATGAAACCCCTGGGTTTTCTATAGTGTCCATATCATTGAGAGTGTTTTTATTAAAATATACACTATTCTATGAATCCATAAATTTACCCTAAGTTTATGATGTTTGTACAATACTTTCAGAGGAAAATTTCATAATCGTTTGGAAGTTTCATTTGACATTCTTCTCTTAATAATTATTATAGTGTTGAAATATTTGTGCCAATATTTGTTATAGTGTATATTTCGAGGTAATTATGATTTTTCCTTTAATCATTGTAGTATATAAATCGATAGAAACTATTCTTTGTATTTCATATATGGTATAGAACCATTCATACTAGAATTCATTTGGCCTGTTTGAAATCTGAATAAAATAACTCTTGTTTATTTATGTGTTTACTTGTAACCTCTAGTTATCTTATGCGATTGCAATATAATGATGGAGCCCTTCATTTTTCAAGGGAAACCCATCAGAATGTGAATGAACTTTCCTTCAATGCAATGGAGATACCTCAAATCAAATTCATCTTACCCAGAAAGGTACTTGTACCCAAAAAAAACACTTTTAAGAGAAAGAAAATAATAATACCATTTTGAATTCATCTCAGATAGTAATGTTTCTCAAGTATTATGTTTATGCTTTTCCACAGGAAGGGATTTTATTTGAATTGGGATTGCTACAGATTTTCAGATGCATATTACTATTTTTTTTTTCTAAGTTCTTTGTTGTATAAGGTTTTTGAATAGAATTCTCATACTAAGATTTTTCCTTTTATCCTTACCTTGTAGGTTGGGACAACATCATTGTTGTGAAGGATCAACCATTAACATGAGTGTTATCGGATAAATCGGTAGGTATGGACACTAACTGATCTCCCTAGATCCACCTAGATCTAGAAAAAAACACGCCAGAACATGACGCTTTCCTTAAGTTTTAGATATTGAATTTACTAACTAAAGAGGGATATGTGACATATCATTTAAACGTTGCTTCCTCTCGCTATCGCCATCTTAGCTCCGTTCCAACACTCATACAATGATGATCCTGCAAAACAACGAAACCAACCAAAGTGATAGTAATAGCATAAACTCAATATAAACCTATGTATGTGATCAAGGAATCATACAATAAAACACAACAAGCTTTATAGGAAAGAATCATATTATTGTATCATATTAAATGTGAAAGAGAGATTACAACCATGGCCTTGATGTCGTAAGGTCCCTTCCAGCTATCCTTTGTTCCCCACACACTTCTTTCTCTAAGGATTCTAATACCATGGATCTGATAGCTACTCACAATCTATCTTGACAAAGAAAATATCAAAGCCACTCTAACCAAGCTAACAATCCCAAGCCAAAAACAACTAACTTTCTCCATGAGAGCTCCTCTCCTTTTATAAGTTGAAGAGGATAAGGTGAGGAGGTTAGGATGATCCCACTAAATCATGAAAGCGAGTAAGATCCAAACCATTTGGATGCCACCTCACCATGGAAGTTTCTCCTTCTAGAAGCATCGAGAAGATGCTCATTTTTCCCACGTATGAGCATTCTCGCACCTTCCTTATAGAGCAAACTATGAACCTCTCACAACCTAGCTATTGTGAAGCCTGCAAGAATTAGGCATTCTCGCACCCTGCCTATATATCAGCCTATGAACATCCTCTTTAATAGGGTTTTTATAAAGGAGAATGAAACTTATTTTCTCAGGAAAAGTTCTTCTCTCTTCTTTCTTCAGGAACTCAGGCCATTGACCCCTCTGAAGGCAACAGATAGGTTTACATCATTAACGGTCATAGGGATGATGAAAATAATGTGTAACACTGAGAAAGGCACCCGAGTTACAAACTTAGATATTTTTCCCACAAATAAATCTCCTTAACAAAATAGGGATTCTATTCATTCCTCCTTGGTCATATCCGAATAGGGTCTATCTAGCCTTTTTGGTTTTATTTAGATAGATCAAAATTTAAAATTTGTTTACCGCGTCTCCTTTTACTCAAGATCAAATCAATTCCTCTTTCTCTACAATTTCCATTACCTATATGTGATATATCATATTTGTATGTGTAGGTTCCCTGGAATCACATTTCCTTTCAATTAATACATGAATTTCGCACATTATTCTTGTGAGAGATATATTTGATAAGTTGTAAATAACCTATACTACATGTAAACAAAATTTCTTTTTTTATGTAATGAATTCACTCATGCTTTCTAGTATGCCTGTATTGATAAAGAGATAATATAAAATACATACTTGGTAATATTCATGATGTAAACCATACATAACTTCATTCTTATGGTAATCTGTAGCTTACTATTAAGAAAGGAAGTTTACACATATGTATTTTATTTCCTTTTTCTTTTATTTATTTCCATATCCTAAAAGTACAATTAAAAACACTTCTACTCATCATTCTCTAAGTTATGTAGCCCTCGTTATCTAGATATTCCATAACTGTAAATATTGAGGAACTATGCTACTATACATAGTTCATATGACTATACAATA
>JASDQU010436525.1:21660-33784 GCA_032191745.1 Picea mariana
CTTGTTTCAATCCATACATATCCTTCTTCAACTTGCAAACATGAGTCTTCCTGTCTTCAACTTCAAATCCTTGAGGTTGTTATATATACACTTCTTCTTCAATGACACCATTCAAGAAGGTAATTTTCATGTCTGTCTGGTGTAACTTCCACTTCATCTTCGTTGCAAGGGCTATGCTGGTTCTAATCAAAGTGTATCTAGCTATAGGAGAAAATGTCTCTTCATAGTCAATGCCTTCATTTTGGGAAAATCCACGAGCAATGAACCTTTCTTTATATTTCTCAATACTTCCATCAACAACATATTTTATTTTGAAGATCCATTTGGAAGATACCACATCCTTTCTCTTTGGTCTGGAAACTATTTCCCATACATCAGTATTTATAATGGATTGGTATTCTTCTGTCATGGCATCTACCAATTCTTTCTTATGAATGGCTTCTTCAAAGAAGGTAGGATACTTCTCTAAAAGATCACACATCCAATCCATATAACTGGAGAATGGCTTTGGTTTCTTTACTTGTCTCATGGTTCCTTCATGAACACCATACTTCTCTCCATATTGAATAAGTTCCCTTTCCTAGGTTGGCTTTCTGTTGTGGGAGATCGTCATATGGGGAGGTTCTTGAGATTCTACTATGTCATGATATTCTAGAATCTCCTCACCAAGGGAAGCTATGAATTCCCTCATTGGTTTTGCAACTCTGGGACCTACATGTTCCTCTTCATATACTTCTTCAAGTTGTCATCTTCTTGATTTCTTGAGTTATGCATCTTCATCAAAGGTTACATCCCTGCTGATTTCAATATGATGGTAACCTGGTATATAAACTCTGAAGGCCTTGGAGACCTCACAGTATCCAACAAACATTTCCTTCTTTCCTGAAGGGTTCAACTTGGTTCTCTTCTCTTTTGGAATATGTACAAATACTGGGCAGCCACATATTTTGATATGGCCTTGGATTCTTTCCGGAGAACATCTCTTCTGGGGTCTTGAACCCAAGTGCACTATGGGACAATCTGTTCTGCACATATACTATTGTTTTTGTTTTTTTTTCCCATAAGCACATTGGAAGATCTTGATCATGGATCATGGTCTTCACTGCTTCCATTATAGTTCTGTTCTTTCTTTCTGCTACACCATTTTTTTGAGGATTGTAGGGAGTGGTGATCTCCCTCTTGATCCTGACATATTTTCATAATTTTATAAATTCTTTTGAGGTGTATTCTCCTCCATTATCTGAACTAAGTATCTTGATCTTTATTTCGAAAAGATTCTCTATCAAGGCTTTGAATTCCTTGAATTTATTGAACACTTCATATTTTGATTTCAAAAAGTAAACCCAGGTTTTACAAGAATAGTCATCAATAAAAGATACATTGTATACATACCCACTGATGGAGGATGATTTCATTGGGCCACACACATCTGAGTGAATGAGTTCTAAGACTCCTTATGTTTTATTGTCTCTCTTCAGAAAATGGTTCTTCATGTTCTTCCATTGTGCACATCCATTGAACACACCTTCATGGTCAACCTTGAGCTCTGGTAGACCTGTCACTACCTTGATTACATATGGTAATGCCTTCTAGTTGATGTGGGCTAATATTGTATTCCAAAGTTCACATGGATTCTCAATGGTGTGGGTCATGGTTACTTCTGAGTGACCCTTTAGCTTATACAAGCCACCTTCTTCTTTTCCAATAACGATTTCTTGTTACATGGTTTTTCCTTTGGCCCACATAAGAACTTCTCCATCTATAAAGGAAACTCTAAATCCTTTCTTTTCTAAAGATGATATGGAGATTAAGTTGTTTGTCAAACCTGGTACATATAGTACATCTTTCATCTTCATTGGAGTTCTTGAATTAATCTTATAATTTGGTTCTCCTAATCCCTTGATAGGGTATTGATAATCATCTCCAAGTGTAACTTTCTGAGAAAAATTCTTTTTTGAAAGGAAAGAGAGAACGTCTCTTTGACCTATGATGTGCTTGGAAGAACCACTATCAATGAGCCACGTGTCCTCACCAGGTGATACTGATCCTGAGAGGGATGAGATTAAGACATAGTCTTCAATTCGTTCTTTTATCATCTTTGTGGGTGGCTCTTCATATTCAATTGCATGGGCATGATACCTCTTGTTTTTATTATTTTATTCTTCTTGTCTAGCTGGAAAATGTTTCGCAATATGTCCCATATTTCCACAATGGTAACATTGGTAGGATGAGTAATCTTTTCCTTTTCTTTGTCCTTTCCAAAACTTCTAGAATCTCCTTGGTTGAGATTCTTTATGTATGAATTTGTTTTGGGGATGAGACTCTTTATGAGTTTCTTTCTGGAAGTAAAACTTCTTTCTTCCTCCTTTAGTGTGAGTAGCTAGGGCTTGATCTTCATATTTGATAGAAAATCTTCTCGGTTAGCTACCCTTGATTCTTCTTGAATACGTTCTTCCCAAAGACTGTCAAATTGTAGTTTCTCCTTTCTGGCACAAATAGTTTGGATGAATGCATCCGAAGGTCTTGTGAGACCATTAAGGTTCGTCATTATGAGTTATTTTTTGTCTATAGTATCTCGAATTGCTTCTATATATTCTTTGAATTCTAATATTATGGAGAAATATTCCTGGATTGATTCTCCTTTCTGCATCCTTGTATTCTTCAGTTGAGTTCTTAGATTCATCTTCCAATTTATGTTCTTTCCTTCATATAACCTGGTTAAGGCATCAAACATTTCTTTCGGAGTCTTCTTTGAAGACACTTGAGGAATCAAGTGATCTTTGATAGAATCCGCAATGATACTTTTGGCCCTAATTATCTCCTTAGTGTTTTTCTTTATCTGAATCATTGACGGGTTCTAGTACATCTTATTTAATGAATCTCATTAGGTCATTATCTTCAAGAATGATTCTGATCATATACTTCTAGGAACTAAAGTTTTCCACACCTTCTAGCTTGTCAACAAGCTTAGTGCTTGCAGACATATTTTACCCGGAGCTAGGAAAATGATAAAAAAATGAAAATGCTCAAAATTGAATTCTAAACTTACCAAGAGGAGCACTTGGCAAAGGAAAGTATGGTGTGGTTAGATTTAATAAAATCCAAATTTACCCCTTCAAACTTGACCAATGGATTTTTGGACTGGTGCTTCTAGTTTTCTGGTAGTTATGGTTTCCTGGTACTTCTCGTACTAGTGAAAACTAGGGTTTCACTTTCAAGGAGATCTAGCCATTGAAAAGGTGTGATGAAGATGACAAAGTGTTCATTGAGGTAGGGAACAGTTTTATATATAGTTTTAGGGATGGAATTCTTCTTCAATAAAATCCCTAATTTTCGTGTACGACAACGGTGAAGTTTTTCTTCTTCTTGTGAAAGATTCTCTCTTCATCTTAGCTCTGATACCATGTTAGAGTTTAAGATATTATTAGGTTTCTTTTCAATTTACTAGATAACCATAGCATAGATAGGATTACTGAGAAATACACAATCACAAGAGACATGTCATTTATCCTGGGAAACCCTCATGTGGGAGAAAACCTAGCAAACACTTCCTTAATATAGATAGTCAATACAATGCCAAGAGA
Organism: Picea mariana; assembly: GCA_032191745.1. Lineage (NCBI taxonomy): Eukaryota > Viridiplantae > Streptophyta > Pinopsida > Pinales > Pinaceae > Picea > Picea mariana. The sequence continues at coordinate 25,245 of JASDQU010436525.1, forward strand.
ATAAACAAAACAATATAGAAATTCCTCTCCCAAGTATGCACCTCTCTCTCTCTTCCTTCTTCTCCAACTCTAGCTCCAAACTTGCGCTCTGATGAACAAGTGAGTGAGTGAACAAATGAGGTGTTGGAATCTCTTATTTATACAATCTGGCAGGTGTTGAACGGAGCTGTCTTTTCACTGGAAGGGTCTACTTCTCATTCTGGGTGGTTATAACCACATTAATATATTATGGGGGTCGACTTCTCATTTAGCATATTACAATTAGACTTTAACCAATCCAAAAAAGGGGATTTGGTCATTTACAATGCCCGACATGATCAATATAGAAAAGGGGATTGATCTAATGAATAATACATCGATAATAAATAGAATACTCTTTGCAGTTACAATATTTCAACACTTACTAGGTAATATAAACGTGTTGGCCCTTGACCAAGTTTTGGGAGTTTCTTGGTCATATTGACCTATTTTGGGACTCGATAGCCTGTCGAAGGAGGAGTGCAGGTTAAAGCAAAGATCACGGGATCTCGGCCCCCTTTTGGGCCCTGTTTGGGTTTTTTGGAATATGTAATGAGAAAGGGATGTCAGCCCATGGGTTTCCCCATGTTTAGGCCTATTTTGTATATACAAATAGATGCCTAGGCTAGGAAGAAAATGGAGAGATGAATGAAAGGCTAAGTGATAGAACTAAGTGACGCGAATGTATGCTAAGTGCAAGTAGGGTTTTTGAATGCTTTGTGAAGGATTGTAAGAGGCTTGCAGAGTTGAGTGCAAGTAGTTATGACATATTGTGAAAGGTTGAGTGTTCTAACACAAGGAAGAAGGATCTAGTGAGATGCGCAGATCTTCTGTCCTGTGCAGAGTAAGGGTTTTGAGGCTCTGTGTTGTAACATATTGATTGAAGGAAATAAAGAATAAGATTTGGTGGACGTAGCCCCAGGAGGGGGTGAACCATGTAAATCCTATGTTGTCTCACTTTGTGATTTACCTTAACATGTTTATGTCTTCTTTGCTAAGTACTCTGATGTAGTTGGATATATCTACTTTCTTTGTGCTTATGACATGTGAGAATTCTAGATCTAATGCATATGGTTGTTCTTAGTGCTTAATCTAGTTGATATAACCTATTTACTTATGCTAAGTGCTTGTATACGGTATATTAGTGTGAATACTATGAGGCTTTGTTTTATCAACGAAGTAGATAATGATTGCATGTTAAAGAATTGAAGGAGCTAAATGATTTATTAAGTAATAAAACCACAGATCTATGTCACAGCTAAGGTTGCAGACACTTGAGTCTTGCAACCACCCATGCCTCTACCTCAGGTGAGACTTCATTTGCTTCTCAAGTGTTGCCGAAAGGGCCGATGGTTAGGGTTTTGTTGGTGTGTTGTTGTAGCGTTGAACCCTGGGTCTTCCCCTATGCCAACAAATAGTTATGTTGTGGCGACTCAAACTGTTATTGTTGGGAACTAAGGAAGAAGAAACTTTGTGAAAAGATTCGATTTAAAAGTGTGAAAGATATGTGCATAGATCTATTTCCCTAGTGGGCAGAATTTTATTCGACCTATGAATATTTGTGCCAAGAGGAAGGTTAGATTTGAAGAAAAGAAGTCCAATCTACAGGAAGGAAGGTCAAATCTCAAGAGAGGAAGTATGATCTGAAGAAGAGATGTAAGATCTGTAATCTATGTGCTCTAATAAAGGTAAGAATAGTTAAAAAGTCTTAAAGTTGAAAGATTTGTGCTTTGTAAAAGTAGGATAAGTGGAAATTTTTGTTTCTAGAGTATGAATCTAGATATGTTTGATAGATTTTTGTAGAATTCCTGCAGAAACCCCGATAGATCTAGAATTCTACTTAAATTGAACACAAACAATTTGCTAATATTCAAGAGATGAGAGAAATTTTTTGCTCCATAAATCAGAGAATTATATTAATAAAAAATGAATTATATACAAATGTGTCAATGTCGCAAGAAATGAAAATGTCATCTATTTGAAAAATGCGACGAAAAACTTGACGTTCGCAAGACATAGGTGTAGGCAGCTTATAGGATAGTAGAAAAAGGTGAATTGGCTGCCAACAATGGCGAAACACTGGAAGAAGTAGTTATCTCTGCAAAAGTAACAAATTCAGATTAGGACAACCAAGAAAATTTCAACTCAAAAAATAACAACCAGAAAATTATACAAACATCATCATCAATCATTTTTTCCAGCAGTGTTTCAAAAGGTGAAAACCAATAACAGTCTTAAGATTAGCAAGTCACGATATTAAAGATAAAATATTCGATATTGTTGGCATGGCCGCTGCTGTCAGCAGGCATCCATAGCCTCAACAGGGTTGCCATTTAACCCACTCTGACATCTGTATCCTGTCAAGAAGTTCAGGATCGGAGTAAAGGACATTAAAGAGGTTTCTTATATATATTTTTGAATATTTTCATGTACTCGACATTGCTTCGCTGCCAGTGGGCCTGTTCAGTACCCCGGCGAAGTTGTATTGGTGCTATGCTTGCATTTACCCGCTGCCAGCAGACCTATTCAGTATCCTGGCGGGTTTACAAACACTTCCCACAACTCTTATTCATAACTTTATTTTGTTTTTCTTTTGAAGATATATGGTTGAGCGGGGTGACGCTGAAAATTCTGATATTTTAACATATTTTTTAGACCTCATCATAATTTTTTAGCACCGTCCTTTATTCAGTTCCAGAGATGTTTTATAAAAACAACTTCCTATGACAGGGAGACATCTTTTGAGTCATTCCTTTACGGAAAAGGGATAGCGTAAAAAGATAATAGATGATCATGACAAACTTTGCTCAGAGATTGAAATCAGTAAACTTCTTTCAAAAAAAAAAATTTTCCAACATAGATATCAGCCTCAAAGATATATCATTGATGTTTGTACATATCTTCAGAAGTTATTTCAACGAAGAAATTTTTCTATCATCTTTGTCTGAATAGCTCAGTGTACAGGTATGTATATTGTCTCAAGGAACACAAACTAATAAATTCAAATCAAAATTGAAAACAGAAAGCGAAAGAAAGTGCAAACAAAAATGAAATATTTACATAATATACAAGGGTAGTTATCAAGCAAAGTATCTCTTCAGGGCTTGGCCATTCACCGGATAGGTGTCAAGCTGCCCTTCAAGATTCTGCAATCGAAAGGAACTAGGACCCAACTTTTTAGCAATTAGAAATGGCCCAAGCCATAATTTTTGAAATTTGGTGTGCTCACCCTTTCCTTCGTGTGGTTTGTCCCACTTCAAGACGAGAACGCCTACTTCAAATTTTCTATCAGAAGCAGAATTAGAATCAAACCAGCTTTTAATCAATTATTGATGTTGGTCTAACTTATGCTTAGCTTGGGCTCTTACTTCTTCTAACTTCATCAAAGTGTTAATTCGGCTTTCTAGGGGGGGACAATCTTCTTCTTGGACTTTTTGTGATAACTGAAGTGAAGGGAGAAGAATGTGAGGTGGAATAATTGCTTCTCTGCCATAAAAGAGGAAAAAGGGGGAGTTACCTATAGCGGCTTTGGGTGTTACCCTATCAGCCCACAGTGCGTTCAGTAGTGCATTGTGCCAATTCTTGTGATTTTCAGCCACGGTTCTCTTGATAATTTTGATCAAGTTCTTGTTTGTTGATTCTGCTAATCCGTTGCCTTGGGGGTAGTAACTAGCAGAATACTTCAACTTTATTCCTTTCTCCAAAGCAAACTTGCTCATATCAAGAGAAGAAAAGTATGAAGCGTTGTCAAAGACTAGACAATCAGGGATACCGAAACGAGTGATGATATTCAAGTTTAGAAAAGCGATAACCTGACTGGTGTTGACAGTTCTTAGCGCACCAGCTTCAGACCATTGAGTAAAGTAATCTGTGGCTATCACAATATACTTGTGCTATTGTGAAGATGGAGGGTTAACAGGACCTATGATATCAAGGCCCCATTGCTGGAAAGGAGAATCTACTGAAATGGGTTGTAAGGGAAAGGCTGGTCTTTGAAAACGCCCTGAAGCTTTTTGACAGATNTCCCTTACAACCCATTTCAGTAGATTCTCCTTTCCAGCAATGGGTTGTAAGGGAAAGGCTGGTCTTTGAAAACGCCCTGAAGCTTTTTGACAGATGATACATTTACGACACAAGACATGGGCATCCCTAAAAAGCGTGGGCCAGTAGTAACCGGATCTTAAAACCTTATGAGTAGTAGTGTCACCACCGAAGTGACCACCAGCTTCTCCTGCATGCAACTCAAGAAAGAATTTTTCTGCTTCGTCTTTTTTGAGACAACGCATCAGTATGCCGTCAAAATTCTAACGAAATAGTACACCATTAACCAGATGAAAGGAGGCAGAATTTAGTCTCAACTCTCTTCTTTTAGCGGGGTAAAGGTGACGAGGTGTTGATCCATGTTCAAGAAAGAATCTAATATCATCGTACCAGGGACTAACAAGGTTTTGTGCACAATAAATCAAACTTTGATCGTGTTGTTCTAGCTTTGACGTATCACTATATTTGTGCTATCCTGTTTCTGAATCAACAACCAATTTACACAACCCTTGGCCTCTCACAATCTAAGCTGAGGTGATCTCTAAGTCATACTCTTGCAAGGAGGTGACCCAGTTGGCTCTCTTCTCTCCTAACTCCTTTTGCACTAACACGTTCCTTGCGAAAGGGTAGGGGACAATGACCTTCGTCCTTGACTTCAAAAGATAGGACCAGAAGTGCTTAACTACTTTCAAAACAGCGTAGGCTTGTCGATCGACCACTGGGTAGTTAAGTTAAGCACCTTTGAAAGCAGAGCTCATAAAGGCGATGGATACTTTGTTGTTCTTGAAATTCTTCTGAGTTAGGACTGCGGCATAGGAACGGTCATAGGGAAAAGTATAAAGTGTAAAGTCTTGAGAGAAATGAGGGCTCATGAGAGACGGAGCATCTATTATGGTCTTCTTTATGGCATTAAAAGATTGTTTTTCTGTGGGTCCCCAGTGGTACTGGGTGGCTTTCTTAATCAGGTTCTGGAGAGGCCTAACCATTTCGGAGAAACTGGAGACAAATCTTCTCACGAAATTAATCTGGCCTAGGAAAGACTGCATGGATTTTTTTGATGTAGGAGGGGGAAGTTTAGCGATGACTTGAGTCCTCTCGAGGTCAAGAATCATCCCATCACTAGACACAGTGAATCCTAGTAATTTACCCTGTTCTACTGCAAAGATGCACTTTTTGGGGTTCAAGGAGATGTCGTATTTACGACATCGTAGCAGAACGACTCGTAAGTGAGTTAGATGATCGTCTTTGTTTTTAGAGTAAACGGTCACATCATCTAAGTAAACTACAATGGAGTGATTGATTAAGCCTCGAAAAGCAATGTTCATTGCTCTCTAAAAGGTAGCACCAGCATTAATCAATCCAAAGGGCCTTTTACGATAAGCATAAGTGCCCCACGAGGTACGGAAGGTGGTTTTGATTTGGTCTGGTGGAGACATCAAGACTTGGTTGTATCCGGAGAAACCATCCAATAAAGATAGCATCTTGGAACCAGATACCTGTTGCAGGATCTGTTCCATGGGTGGGATAGGATAATTGTCTTTGTCATACGCTTTGTTGAGGTTTCGAAAATTGACGCAAAGTCGAATCTCCCCATTTTTCTTTCGAACTGGGACAAGGTTGGACACCCATTGAGTGTGTCTAACAGGAAAAATTATTTTAGCACTTAGGAGTTTATTCAAGTCTTTTTGAATGGTCGGTTCTAGTTTAGGGTGCATTTTCCTCAGTTTCTGTTGGAAAGGTAAGGTTTGGGGCTTCATCGGGATGACATGCTGTATGATATTAGGATCGAACGTTTTAAGATCATCGTATGTCCATGCAAAGACATCCTTAAATTCTTTAAATAATTTAACAAAATCATATTTTTCTTGTCTAGAACATCCCAAGCCTAGATTGATGCACTGAGGATTTTAACTAGTTCCTAAATTGACTTTTTTATAAGATAACGAGGAACTATTAGTTTTACAATTGACCATATTTTTAAATTTATCTTCAAAATCATAAAACTTTTCTAACCTAACTATGGATTTGGGTATGAAATTTACCATGTCCGATAGAGCTTCAGGAGATTTCGGATCAGGCATTACCATAAAATCATGCAAATTGTTGTTGTGTGTGCGTTCATCTATCACTGCGCCTTGAAAGGTTTCTTCCATGTGCAGAAAGTTAATGATTTGTTGATCATCGTCAAATACTCTCCAGTTTGTGATATTATCAGGAACATATGGTCGAAACAATAGCTCGACGGAGAATGCATTTGGAGACAAGCCTTCTACAGGAAGAAGTTTAGAGGCAACATTAGCTAGTAGATCTACTTTAGCATTATTTAATCTAGGAATGGAATTTATATTGAAATCAGAAAATTTGTTCATTAAACTCCATACCTCAGACTGATAACTTTTGAGATGCGGGGAAAGACAGTGTATAGAATCTCTTACCTACCTAACCATTATTTCAGAGTCGCCAAATACAACCAGGTTTTGAATGTTCATATCCAGAGATTTTCTGAGACCTTGCAATAAAGCCTCATATTCTGCAGTATTGTTAATACATTCAAATTCTAGTCTACAAGACAATAATGTCTTGTTACCTGCCGGATCGATAATGATGCAGCCTGCACCAGCTCCTTATTTAGACTTGGAACCGTCGAAATATAGAGACCAAATTTGGTTTCCATCGGGCGCATGGGACTGTTGCATAGAAGTTGTTGGTTGCATGTATGCTACGATCTCAGACTGTTGTTCTGGATTGTTGATAGGTGAAACCTCAGCCATGAAATTACCGAAGAAGGTGTCCATCCCTTGGACTTCAGGTGAATCAACAGGAGGTGTATATGGTTCGTTAGGATCGTTCAAATCTGTAACCGTGAACTTAAGGTAACGCTCACGATTCACCCTGATCTTGTTAAGATTACCGTTCTCTGGAAGCCATAAGTGAGACCAGTCTGTTGGGAAGTAACCATGTAGCTGCTCCGACCAGTCCCTGCTCAAAAATAGACATACACTTCTAGAATATCCACCACAATTATATCAATAACCTGATGATCCTTTAGGTTATACGATAATCTAATCAATACATTCTTTAGTTCTCCTATAACTTTAACATTTGTCTGATCAAGTTGTATGATTTTCAAAGTACATGGTTCCACTTCAGCATTAATCTTCTGGCAGACAGACCAAGGCATCACATTAGATGACGCTCCTGAGTCAACCATAGAATTATGCACATTTATGTTAAAAATTTCGAAAGTTAAAAGAAAAGGAGGTACATTCTTGCGAGTACTAAGAGTAGTAGCTTGTGGCTTTTTACTCGTGATTTCTAATGCTACTTTATCTACATTGTTTACATTATTTACAGGAACTACAGGAAGGCTTCCTTTATCTTGAGGATCAGGATTATTTTTAGTGGAAGTCTTCTGCGGAATTTGCTTTGCACAACCTTGTTACCATTTGAATTACCATTCTTTTCATTTTCTGAAATATTTTGCATCGTTTTTTGTAACAAAAATGGAAACTTCAACAACTCATAAATAGAAATTTTAGCCCTTAATTTTTTAAGATCTTCAAGAACATCATAGTCCAAGTTAGGGATGACATTACTCTGTTTAGTTTCTTCTGATTTAGATGGCTTTGGAGGTGAAGTTGTAGTATTCTCGATAGAAGGCTTGTTTGTTGTCTTTCTCCTAGTGTTATAAGGGTGAACAGTCTCGAAGTTAGCTTGAAAGATGCTGTTTGAGAAGTGTCCAAAAATGTTTGGAGAAGACTCTTATTCTTGAACTTTTTCCTGTTCGACTTCCTCCTGAGGGATCTCGGGAGGCATCAAGTTATCTTGGGCTTCTAGAATTGTTTGAAGAGAACATTGCAAACTTTCTAGGTTCAAGCCTTTGGGGTTTGGGTTAGGTTGATTGGTAGGAAAGGGTTTTCGGAAAGTAGGTTTTTAGGGTCCTTTACTCGAGGAAGCTTCTTCAATTGACCTTTTTAAATCTATAACTTGATTCGATAGTTTTTGAACAACTTAAGTTAAATTTTCCAAATTAGAGTTTTCAGGTTGTGTTTTTCTTTGTGCGGGTCTGGGGAGGATTTCAATCTTCCTTTTGAAAGAAGAAACAGTCTCAGTTTCGTTGCTAGAAGAGTCCTTAAGACTAAGTATGTCTTTTTCTATTTGAGTAGCATCCTCGAAGGCTTCTAACAATGTGGCCTTTTTGGATCGTTTAACTCAAATGGCTATGCTTTGATGCAAAGCTTTAGTGTAGTATGCGATTACAAGACTCTCAGCAGGCATAGAATTTGCAGGGATTCAATATTTAAGCGTTAAGAATCTTTGATTAAAATCTTTAACGTTTTCTCTTGGGTTCATTTTTAAGCTTGAAAGATCCATGACTAAGACTTCTGGAGGTTTACCATCTCCGAATTTTTCCAAAATCATGAATCAAACTTTTCCCAAGACACTATGGTATGGGGCTGTTGGGAAAAGTACCAAGTGGA
>JASDQU010436525.1:35088-46134 GCA_032191745.1 Picea mariana
ACCAAAATATTTCAAATATCCTCTAACTGTCTATCCAATCCAATGCAATTTCGAATTCACCTGAAATGGACCAAAAATAGCAAGTTAGAGAGATATTTTATGAGCAAAACAATAAAAATCTGATTCCACAGACTTAGCTACAGAATCATCTGATTCTGTAGCTAGTCTAAAATAAGATACAGAATCGGAATTGAAATCAAATCAAATATTTTAGAAGAATAAAATCCAATTATCTTCCAATGATTACTTGAAAACGAATCAAAATGATTTTATCATTCAACATTAAATAGGATCAAAATGATTCAATCAAAAACAGAGATAGGAATACTATGTTCTTCTGTTACCATAAAATCGGGTAAATGAGTCATAATCGAAAAGCAATAAGATTGTTTCATATCCAATTGAAAAACATATCGTATGTGATTGTTAAACAATAGATACAATCCAATCCAATAAAATCACTTTCCACTCATTATAGTTGTAACGATATAGCAAAAGATTCATATCGTTTAATCGAATACAGAGATAGAAAGACTGTTTCGATTATGGGTAAATGAAATCATACGTAACAACATCAATCAAACATAATTTGTCTTAGATTTCGATCGTCGATTCTTGCACAGTCAACAGACAGGATCGATTAATTGTGATCGAAACCTTAATAGAATCCACAGAAGTTATAATTGCAAATTGGGTAAATAATCTTGATTGGTATTGAACGAAATCATTAATTTCAAACAAATCACGACTGAGTTTAGTATAGAAATAAATCATGAATCTGGATATAGCCAATCTCGTTCTACAAATAAAATTCAAACAGAGTATCCATTGCAATTACGAATCCAACTGATAACATGGTCGAGCTAACAATAAACCAATGCGAATTAACCGACTGAGTTTTTAACAAAATCGTTATGAATTGAATTTATTCACAATTTGGGTGTGCTTGTACAGAGTCATATTGAAAAAATCCGAATTGTATTCCTGTTGCTCGAAGGTCATATGGGACATAAAACCATAACAATTCACCATATCAAAACCGTTGCCAATAATAGTGTATTCATTATAATGAAATTGAATTGAAATGTGATCACTTTCTAAATTGAATATGAGGAACAATTCCTGTCTAGAATAGGTACAAACAAATTCGATTGATAGCAAAGCATCCATTTTAACTCAATCAAACAAATCAAATCCACACCAAGGTCAACCAAATCGATGAAAATCTAATGGAATCTAAACTGGGAATGATTGAAAAAATGAAATTCCATTTAGTCAAAACAAAGCTATATATAGAATGCATGCAATGTAACAGAGCCATTCAAATGAAATGAACAGAGTTGTTTAAAAACGAAATCAAATCGTTATATAAACATAGATTATTTACACAATGAAATGAAATTTTCCATACCTGTGTAGCGACAAGGCTGCTCAATTATACCAGCTTGGAATTAACAACAGTCGTGGCTGATTCCACATTTTTAAACAAGATAGAGCCGGTTGTCTTTTGTTTCTTATCTGTCGCTTGTAGCTTGGCCTTTTGACTGGTCAGGGATGCAATCTGGTCCTCTAGTGACTGAATCTTTGACTGGAGTATTGGGACATCATTATAATACCGCTCCAACCATGAATTGCATTGATCACAGGGTGACACTATAGGTTTAGACAGAGCAGGGGAGGATTTGGGCATATGACCGAGGGTTTCACAAGGCAACTTAATGCCTGGGTAGTTAGGGTCATCCTGTAGGCAGGGGGGTAGGTTTGACGCGAAATCGAATGAGGGTTCGACACACAAACCTTACGAATAGGGGTATTCTCTAGCTAAGAAATGCTCCACCTCTGAATCAGAGTCCTCACTCAACACGATAGGGTTTGGTTTGACAGGGGGTTTTGGTTTATTCTTCGCCATCCGTGAAATCAAACGTGCATTCTTTTTCCCTTTGGCGTTTGCAGTGGGGTGGGCCTTGGGTTTTTGCTCATAGGCTTAACAGTCTCAGCACTCTTAGTCACAGCGTGGGGTAAGTCAATAGGAGGGTTGGTCGAGGGTTTAGGCAGTAGGGTATGGTAGGGTACTTGGGGTACAACTTTGACCTCACCCACCACAGGTTTGTCATCCTGTGGAGGGTTAGAATCCTCGAAACCATTCCGAGAAACAAAATTGTTCCAACAATGTCCGAGCAGAATCAAATGATAGACAACAATAATCTTAACCATCCCATAATGAAAAAGGCTACTATCAGCCTGATTTCTTTTGTACTTCTTTGACATTTTAAACAGGCTTCTATGCAAATAATAGGGCATATTGAGCTGATAACCCATAAAAACCATAAGAAAACGCAGGTGGTGTAGGAATACAAACCCGTATCGACCCTCACAGGTGATAAACTGTTTGATTATCATTAACAAATCGTGCCAACGTTGTTTAAGCATGGTCACGGGCATACCTCTATCACAAGAGGTGATTTTGCGTGACTGGAAGAGCAGTGTCCATGGGACCTCTTTGACTTTGCAATTCTTGGACCATCGTTGTCCAGTGGCAGGAAAACCCGTAGCAAGACTGATAAACTGTTCATCAATTTCCAATTGTATATTGTCGACCTTGGCTCGACAGCCATCGAAGGTCATGGCAAACTGTCAAACCACACAGAGGTTAAAGCCATCGATACGTTCCACGAAGGTAAGCCACCCACTGTTTGCCAAATCTTGGCGAGCATTGTCAAACATCAACAGGGCTTGTTTTCCATTGGGTTCAACTCGCACAACTGGTGCCATGGAGTTGAATGCATGGTAAGGGAAGGGTTCGAACACATACAGGAGCAGAGCTATTCGAACCAACAGTAATGAATCGAGCCAAAAGGGGTAAGCATTAACGCAAGCATGTGAAGGTGGTGGAGTTATTTACCGCCATGCAAAACAGTTATGGTCAAAGTACAACCGCCGATATAGCTGTTCAATTCATAATAGTGGATCATCCATTTAGTTAGGTGTACAATCAATCAAATCCAATGTGCATACAAATACGCGCTAACACTATGCCATAGTGTTTAAAACATTTGACGTATAGATCAACACCCAAAATCAAATATGTGCTAATGTATCGATTCATAAGTTTAACCAAGGTACCAAATAGTTGACAAGCCAAACAAATATAAAAGATTAACATAAGGATCCTATCGTACATATATAAAAATTAAATCAAAACCCTTATGCATTTCATAGAATCAAAGATTAGGCAAGTCATAAAATGCAAATCCAAATGTTCAATGTCTTACAAACTCAAAGAATATCAAGTCATATAATCAATCGAAGTATGAGAACTGATCAAAGGATATTTCCAATCGTGTAACGATCAATAAAAGGTAAGAACAAATGACAAAAGTAATAACCACAGTTCAGATAATGATCGAAAAACAACTTCGAAAGGAGAAGTTTTCACGCCTAGAGTCGTGAAAACCTAATGAAGACAAATGTGTCAATGTCGCAAGAAATGAAAATGTCGTCTATTTGAAAAATGTGACGAAAAACTTGACGTTCGCAAGACACAGGTGTAGGCAGCTTATAGGATAGTAGAAAAATGTGAATTGGCTGCCAACAGATTTCTACCCGAGAAAGACCACAGAATGCACTCTCGCCCAACGAATAAATGATACTTAAAGAAATGTAGAGAAGGGCACACGAGGCTACAAGGTATCCTCTATCCAGAGCGGTGCAGTGTGCCTTTCCTGTCAACTGATCATAGGCAAGCTAGTTAGCAAGAACCAACTGAACCAAGTAACTAGATTTGTGGTCAACCTCGCAGGGAAGTGTGTGGAGGGACTACAAATGAATTGGGAGAAATACCTTGTGAATCAGCTAGAACTAGATTGTAGGGAAGCGCAGGATCAAGGATATGAATTCCACTTCAGTTGGTTTCTTATCCTTATCACTTTCATCGCATGGGAGATGCCAGAAGGTGAGACCTTCCCAGACACCTAGCCATTTGAACCTCTAGCCATGAAGTTCAGTACGTTGTGGTACTCCAACGACATGAAAAAGAAGTGGAAATAAAATGTCATCTTACACATGTATTATAACCATTTAAAGGTATCCATACAGGCCACGCCTTGCATAACCACGAACACACTTCACAAATTTATACCCTTAATGAATTTCAATGCAAATCACCACTTCATATACATCATCACGTGCATTGATGAGCATAAATAACATCTACAGTCATAATACAATTTAATGGAGGATGACTTGGAGGAGATTACCAAGGAATGTTCGATGGACCTCCTTTTTCTAATGGACCCCATAGGTATGTTTGATGTTGACAGCCCCGAAACTGCATCGGATATAGCCGGACCTAGCAAGATAAAGAAGATCGAAGACGTCCATGATTTAGACAATGCATCTGTGAAGACCTTTTCTATATCAACTTAGCAAGGAGGTGTTGGCACATAAATAGAATATAAGAAAGGTGAAGTTACACTGCCAAGAGATGAGGAGGATCCCTCGAAGAAAAGGAAGGTTTCACAAATGAAAGAAACTAGAACCAAATTCGAGAAGACCCTCACCTCAAACAACTTTGACTTCATCGTCGCTACACTAAATGATGCTTCACTGGAGATAACAGAGAATCATGAAGCCAAGAAGGAGGAGGTGTTCAGTTGCATCAAGGCCGAGCTTCAAGAAATGAATCAGGCACTACTGTCTAGCCACACAGTATCCACTGCGCCCCTGACAGTTGGAACACTAGAACTAGGTGATGAGCCCGCTCAATTACACTAGATTACTGAGAAATTTGAAGCTCGCCTTCGAGGAGCTCAATAAGAAACAATGCAAGCCACCTAGGCTCTGGCGCAAGCACAGGAAGATATGCTAGAACATCACAACAATGCAGAACGAGAAAAAATTGCTCTCCAAGCAAAGTGGGATGAAGAGAAAACAGAGCTATAACAAAGTAAGGAACAATTGTTCGCCGAGAAACTTGAAGTTAAGGAAAGGGTCAACAGAGCACTTCTCTTTGTGAAAATAGTCGAAGTACAGACTGAGGAATGAGTTCCATAGTAGGTGGCACAACTCGAAGAGGTAATCCAGAAGCTCCAACAACGCATCACAGATCTAGAGCTCTGTACTGTAACAAAAACCCCTCAGGAGATAAGAGACCAGTGAGAAGCAACTTCTTGCAGCACAGTGGATAGATTAAAATATCTTTCCTTAGAGTGAAAACAACTAAGTAACTAGAGCGCCCAAACATATGAAAACATTACAGATAATCCATAATTATAGGTGCTGGAGTTGCAGATCCAGAAAGCAAAATAACATGCGGATACACTATAGGCACAGATGAAGGCCCTGTCAGCAATAGATAGAATGAAGAGGTCTCATGAAAAATGCACATCTCAGTAGCAGATTCATATGATTCAAAGAAAAGTGATGGAAGTTACTCAACGAATCCAACCTGTGCAAGATAAGGCATGCTTGTTGTTTTTCGAGATCGAGAGCCAAGGAGAAGAGCTAGAACAGGTCGTCCTCACAACAAAATAATCCCTGTAAGGACCGGTGAATGATGCAGTTATACAAGAGTTCACCGAGTAAGAGGCCACAACAAAGAAGCAAGTTGAAGCATCTCAGGCCAATCTTGAGGCGTTCGAGGTAAAACTTCTCATACATGTGTGACTCGAGACAAGTCACAGGTGAGTGTTTGGGGCCTGTTGGGCCTTGACCAAGTTTTGGGATTTTCTTGGTCATGTTGACCTATTTTGGGACTTCGACAGCTTGTCGAAGGAGGAGCACAAGTTGAAGAGGATATCACGGGATCTCGGCCCCCTTTTGGGCCCTTTTTGAGTTTTTGGGAATATGTAACAAGAAAGGGATGTTGGCCCATGGGTTTACCCATGTTTAGGCCTATTTTGTATATATAAATAGATGCCTAGGCTAGTAAGAAAAAGGAGAGATGAATGAAAGGCTAAGTGCTAGACCTAAGTGATGTGAATGTATGATAGGTGAAAGTATGGTTTTTGGATGCTTTGTGTAGGATTGTAAGAGGCTTGCAGAGCTGAGTGCAAGTGGTTGTGACAGATTGTGAAAGGTTGAGTGTTGTAACACAAGGATGAAGGATCTAGCGAGCTACGCATATCTTTTGTCCTGTGCGAAGTAGGGGTTTTGAGGCTTTGTGCTATAAGAGATTGACTGAAGGAAATAAAGAAGACGATTTGGTGGATGTAGCCCTAGGAGGGGGGTGAACCATGTAAATACTGTTTTGTATGGCTTTGTGCCTTACCTTAATGTGTTTATGTCTTCTTTGCTAAGTACTCTGATGTATTTGGATAGATCTACTTGATTTGTACTTATGACATGCGATAATGCTATATCTGATACATATGGTTGTGCTTAGTGGTTAATCTAGTTGATCTAACCTATTTACTTATGCTAAGTGATTGTATATGGTATATTAGTGTGAATATTGTGAGGCTTTGTTTTATCGCGAAGTAGATAATGATTGCATGTTAAAGAACTGAAGGTGCTAAATGTTTTATTAAGTAACACAACCACATATCTGTGTCCCAGCTAAGGTTGCAGACACTTGAGTCCTGCAACCACCCCTACCTCTACCTTGGGTGAGACTTCATCTACTTCGTAGGTGTTTCCGAAAGAGACGGTTGTTAGGGTTTTGTTGGTGCGTTGTTGTAGCGTTGAACCTTGGGTCTGCCCCTGTGCAAACAAAACTTCTTGAGAAGATTCATATCAATTTTTTCTGAGTTGGTAGAATTTATCACATGCATGTTGAGAAAGGGGAATGAGGTAAAATGGACACTTGAAGCTAGGAATTATTTTGATAAAATTAAGCAAGTACTAACTGAGGCACCTGTTCTTATCAGTCCTGATTATTCAAAATAATTTCTGATATTTTCTTTTACCTCAAATTATACACTAGTTGTTTTCCTCTAGAAAAACTTTGATGGAATGGAGCATCCTATTTCTTTTTTTAGAAAATCTCTGAGAGATTTTGAATTCAGATATGACATCATGGAGAATCAAGATTATTCTTTTTTCAAATACCTCAAATCTTTCAGAGTATATGTTATGCATTCCAAAATTATTGCTTATGTCCCTTCAAGCTTTGTTAAAGAAATTTTGATTCATCCTGACATAGATGGAAAAAGGAGTAAGTGGATTGCCAAAATTCTGGAGTTTGATCTTGAGATGAAGCTTACCAAGCTGGTGAAAGGAAAAGGTTTATCTAGATTATTAGTTGAATCAAATTGTAAGGCACTTGGGGTTAATTTCATGAATGCTAATTTTGAAAATCAGCAAACTGATATTCCTAGCAGCAACTCACATATCATCCCAAAGTTGACAGAGTGTATTTAGTACAAGGACCTCATCAATTTATTGCAAACATTTCAGCCTCCTATTGGACTTGAGAAGACTAAGGTGAAGGATTTAAATCTCAAAGGAATCAGATTTTTCATTATTGATGATGTTCTGTATTGGAAGGATCATGTAGGGTTTCTTTCAAGATGCTTGGATCTAGAAGAGGAAAATAAAACCATGACTGATTTTCATGATAGCCTATGTGGAGGTCATCATTTTTGGAGGAATAAAACATATACAATACTCAGAGTTGGGTACTTCTGGCCTAACGTATTCACTGATGTATGTGAAAAGATCAGAGCCTGTGATAAATGTCAAAAATTCGGAGGCAAACAACAACTAAAATATTTTTCTTTGAAGCCCAAAGTGGTATCTAGTCCTTTCTAGTAGTGGGGATTAGATTTTATTGGAGAAATCCATCCAAATTCAAGTGGCCAACATCGTTGGATTCTGACTTCCACTAATTATTTCACCAAGTGGATAGAAGCTATTCCCACAAGAAATGCAACACATAAAGTAGTCATTTGTTTCCTGGAAGACATTTTGTCAAGGTTTAGTTTTCCTAACAAGATTGTGACTAATAATGTTGTAACTTTTAAAGCTAAACCTTTGGTCAAGTTTTGTGAAAATTTTGGGATTCAACTTATTCACTCTACCCAATACTATCCTTGAGGTAATGGTTTAGTAGAATCTTCCAATAAAAGCCTAGTGAATATGATTAGAAAGTTGTTGGAGGATAAAAAAATTCAAGGAATTCAAATATGAAGTTTTATCTATGGGAATATAGAGTAACTACCAAGAGATCAATTGGCACTACATTTCAGATGGTCTATGGAAATGAAGCTATTTTTTCTACTCAACTAGCATTACCTGTGGAAAATTTTATTCAATACCAACAAGGAGAACTAGATGACATGATGATAACAATGCATTAGCTAGTGGAAGTACAAGAGACCAGGGAACATCTCTTTGATAAAGCACAAATCCATTAATAGAAAATTAAAGAAGCTTTTGACAAGAAGGTGAAAAAGGAAGATTTAATGTTGGGAGACATGGTGCTCAAATGGGATGCAAAATGGAAATACAAGGCTAAACATGGTAAATTCGAAGCCTTGTGGATTGGTCCTTTCACAATTTCCGAAGTTTTGCAAAATAACACTTTCAAATTGCAGAGCTTGGAAGATATTGAATTTTCTGGTGGCCCAATCAATGGGAATTTTCCGAAGAAATACTTTTCCTCAAGCCATGAGTGGATTCCTGTAAATATCAATTTTTAGTTTGATTTATTTGTTTTCAATAATGACCCCATATCCCATTGATTAGGAACTAGAACTGCATGTTCTTGGCAGCGCATAAGGAGCATGCCATCCCCTGTGGAGCCAGATGTTAACACATAGATTTGTAAGGGTCAAAAAATAATTTCAGTTTTGTTTTTTGAGTCATAGGGTTACATAAGTTATAGGTTTTTATGTCTTATTTATATAGTTATACCTCAAAATTTGATTTTAATCAGCTAAAGTTAGTTTGTCCTTAGTCTAGAGTCTTTGGGTTATGTAATTCGATTATCATGACAAAGTAAATAAACCCCCATAAGTCACATCTTTCAAATTTTCATCATTACCTTGACATGTCAGACCTCCCTGATGTACATAAGCTTCCATTTTCCACCATCTATTTTCAAAATTAGTTGTATGTGCTCCTAAATCATTAGAAGAGTTCGCAGTGTACTCATAAGTACCTCACGCATTCAAATTTTATCATTGCAATTAAGAACCATGACAGAGGATATTTCATTGTTTTTAACACCATATTTTAACCATTTTTTTAGGGATCATGTCATCGGATATTCTAACAACCTCCTCGAAGTGTGCAATTTATGTTTGAATTAGGCATTGTGAACTGGTAGACAGGCGCTACAAACTGGTGTTGTGGACTGGATGAACATGAGAATTGGAGGTTGGATAGCTTACAAACATCTCCATTCAAACTTAAATACATCAACATCAATACCAAGTCCACCAGGTAATCCATGAGATTTTCCATGATGTTTAATGGTTGAGATATGGGTTTTTGYTGGTTTCAGCTATCTGTTCTATGAACTATCCATTTATTTTCTGCCTTATTTCAAATTCACCTCCMTGATGTTATGAACCTTGCTCACAAGAAATTTTTTTCTTTCAACCTCATGCATTGTGCCCATTATTCAGAATTCACATGCTCCACTGAATTTCCTCCTAGTGCTATGAATTGTTACTCTAGAACTACGAACAAGGTGTTGTGAACCCTTTGTTCTAGCATTGATGAAAAACCGCATCTTCTGCATCTTTGAAAGTTCAAATTTAAACAAGTAATTTTTTCCCCTATCCAATTTGAAAATGTGGTTGATCATCTGATTGAAGCGGGCTTAAATTTGAAAGCATTATTAATATTATTAACCCTTTTTATGTTGATAAAACATTGTTTAGCAGAGATTTATTCTGTCTCCTTTTCATTATAACGTCCATTTACTTTTCCTTACCCCTCCTATTTTAAGAACTCCCCATCTCATTCCTAAATATGCATACAATGAGATATATGAATCTCTGTATAGGGTCAGCCTATTGAAAACAATTTTATGATCAAACCCTAATTTCTTGTTTTACCTTCATTCACACATCTACTTGTCATTAAAACTCACATAAAATGATTATACCAATAATAGTTATGGATATTCAAGAGCATAAGAAAACTCACAATGGAAGGGATATTGTAAGGACAAATACCTATGACATGCAACTCCTTGAATCTAATCCTTTGACCAAGGAATCCCTTTAGAGGGTAGGTTGCATCAATTTCTATCAAATAGTGTAGAGGGGGCATCCAAATGTAGCCAGAGAATTTGCACTCAACTTCAATGCGACCAAAAACAAGGTGTTAATGCTAGAATTTGAAGTCTCATAATTGTCCATCTCTGTTGCAACAGAGATACCCAACACTAGATAAAATTGGTTTGAGGCAATGTCAATAAATGCTTCCTTCTCCAATGAATTTATTAAGCCAGAGTGTCAGGGACACAACTTCTCCAAAGGGGTACCTATAAGCCGCATGCTTCAAGGTTTTGATAATATGATGAAGGTTATTCAAAGGTATTTCACCTGTGAGGGATTATTTAACATCGTATACCAATGCCACATCATGCTACTATTACACTTCATAGGGAAAGAAGCAATGAACCTCCCTTTCTACCTCTTTAGAAGCATTGGTAAGATGGATGACAGAGTTCAAGCCAAGTCTAATAAAGTAGACACTAGTTTCTTTCACTCTGGCCTTATTAAAATATTGTTCATGGAAGAGTTGAGAAAGAAAAACACTAATTGGGAAACATTCCTCACTTCATCACACTTTCAGCGAAATGTTACCCCCACTTCATATTCCAAGATACAAAGTCCTAGTCATGTTGAAAGGATAGTGTGTTTAGAGGTTAACAAGAAGAAAATAGGTGCTATGATTTATACATATAGTAGATCCAAAAATGAAATAGAAGCAGGAGGGACTTCAAAACCTTCACATAGAGAAGCTTCACCCATGGAAGATCCCACTCCTTTGGTGTTTCCTTCAAGCAAATCCACAGGCCTAAGAGGAAGAAAGATTGTGTTTCCTTCACTTATTGTTGCATATTGTGTTTCCTAGAGAATCAACAAAGAA
>JASDQU010436526.1:0-25443 GCA_032191745.1 Picea mariana
CCTGCGGATACAAAAAATACACGTATCCGCAGGCCAGTGCAGCACCTCGGTACAAAAACGGGCTCACCAGCCTATAAACAAAAAGAGATACATGATATATCGGTCAGGGTGCCTCTATCGCACCCCCACCTGCTCCTCCCTCAGGAGGCGGCGGTGGCCCACCCCCACCTGCCCCAGGCGGTGGTGGTGGAGCATCCACAGGACCCCCCTGCCCCGGCGGCAGGCGTCCACTAGTCATCGCGCAGAGCACAGCTGCTCGTCGCACTATACCCCGCCATGGTGGCGGTAACCCTATGCAATGCTCCAAGAACCCCTCGTCCTGGATACGGATCCACATGCCCTCAGGCACGTCCTGTAACACCGTCTCCAGACGACGGCGTATATCATCAAAATCTACTCCGGCTGCCGCCGGAGGAGCATGTGATGGCCCCGCACCAGGGTCATCAAATCGGTGCCTCCTCGTCGGTCTCTCGGGCTCTGCTGGTGCCCCTACGGCCTCATCCCGTCGACGCCTCCCTCCACGCGGCGGTCTCTCCAGCTCTCGCTGAGCCGGCGCCCTCTGCCACTCCACCTCATGCCCGCGAGGTGCCAAATCTGCACATGCACAAAACAACCAACACACGATCGTATCAGTATCTATCATCGTACATATAAACTGGTATATCAAAATCAAAACATAAACCAAAACATACAAAACTCAACATACCTCGGTGATCAAAAACCTCTCCAGAAGGCAACACCATATCCGGATCATCCCGGAAGTCCACCCCAGCATAGGGGTACCGAAGTATGACCTGCGGCATCTGCCGCCAGATCTGCGCCGCCTGCACCGTGAAATAATTTCCACCTTTGCCACCACTGTGGCGAACCAAAATCTGAGACCACCGCCTCAGTCGAGGCTTTCGCGCCCCAGGCGCCTCTAAAAGAACCCGCGGGCGCAGCATCGACACCCTCTCCAGAAACCAGGCTACCAGGATAGAGTCGAACGCAAACTCTCCGGTGCTTGTGGGCCGACAACGGTCCAGCTGCGCGATCATCCGCGCGTGCAGTGTCAACCCCCACGCGAACCGCTCACGGCCCACCACCACCCTCTCAAGCAACAGCAGCTGGCCACCACTGATCTGTTGGGTCGCCAGTGACCCATACACCCGAACAATCATCGCCGCTATGCAACGATGAAGCAGCAAATCTATCCCGCTGATACTCACTACGGTCCCAGACATGTAGTTCTCGCCTGAGCAAAATCGCTCAGCGATCTCCGACAGGGGTGTATCCCTTGGCAACACAGGCTCTGTCGGCAACGGTGTTCCCCGGAAGGGGAGTCCAGTCAATAAATATATATCCTCCACCGCAGTGAAGGGGATCTGCTCTCCTCGCACGAGGAAGCARTGCAGATCTGGGCTCCACTTCTGGAGCAGGAACTGGAGTAAGTACTCCTGTGTCYGTATCAACGGGCACTCAAAGAACTTTAGCAACCCACGGGTTGCTAAAGCAGCTCGCACAGCAGGCCCTGCATTGGCCACCGCATCTCGCAACTGCGACCAGTCTCGCTCGCGCCATCGCACATCCATGGTCAATGCTCACCACCTGCACACAACACAGAGTCCTATATCAGCTTATGCAAACATCCAATGCATCAAAAAGACTCATTTTTTCACCCCCAACCTTGTCCCAAAGACGTGGTTTTCTTACCCACAGGCGCGCACGTATGCGCGCCTGTTCACGATACAGGCGCGCACCAACACGCACCTGTCCACCGCACAGGCGCGCTCATGAGCGCGCCTGTTCACCGCACAGGCGCGCTCATGAGCGCGCCTGTTCACCGCACAGGCGCGCTCATGAGCGCGCATGTCCATCATACAGGCGCGCTCACGAGCGCGCCTGTCCACCTCACAGGCGCGCAATGGTGTGCACCTGTCTTCCTCACAGGCGCGCCTTAAATTTCCACTCACGCACCCCTATGCATGTTTATTTTGTGGACAGGCGTGCATGTATGCGCGCCTTCCACTGAATCACCCGCGCATGTGGGCCCACATCCTATGAAAAATTTCCTCAAACCCTTTGTACGGCCCCCCGTACCTACCCTGCCCAAAAATTAGAAACCTATTTCTATGCAGGATGATCAGACCACTAACCTGATACTCGCACACCGTCGATCAGATACCCCATGCTCCCTAAAACTCCAAATCTCCTCTGCAATCTGCCCGTCCAATCATTGTAGCAGCAGGTACAAATGAGGTGGCAATGTGGGCCCTACAGCTATATATAGGCCTTTCGCCAAACTTCCACTCAACATTCCGGGAGCCCAAAATGTCCGTTTTTCAAACCGTCTTCAGCCACGGGATCAGCGTCCCGTCACCTACATTACAGCAGTCTCTGGGTCACTTTTCATCATGAGCCCCTGGGGCGCCTTTTTTTCATTTCATGGTCAGGTACGCATGCGCATTGTCACATTTATCAAATACAAGCTCATATCTTTGATTCTCTTCAGATATTGTTCACTTTGGGTATTTGGTTGTTATGTGCCCAGGTACTTGCTCATCGGTCATCAACATCATTCCTTCAGGTATATATTTAGCACTAGCATGTAGTCCCTCCCGCTGTATTCCATTTACATTTCCAGTCACACCCTCTGATATTGGCCTTTAGGATCCTCCTTCCCGGCTCTGCAGTACCCACACCTCCATTTGCATCTTCGGTACTGTAACCCGGTAGCATTCTCACCCACATGAGTTGTCCCATTCGTAGCACCTTTTTGCACTTCTGACACTCATGTTGTTATTCATTACCCTTTAGGGATGGGAGTCCCAATATTCTTTCATCATGTCGTGAATCAGCCACATACTCTTTCTCTTCATTTTGCTAGCTTCCCCACCTGGACTCCCAGATTATCTCGTTATGGTCCTTTTTTACCTGCACCTTCGCAGGATCATGAGCCCTTCATTTCATCCACACTCAGTTTGCCCATCTGCGAACCTACCCCCATTTCACCTACCTCATAGAGAAACTCACCAATGGGGCCCCCACCCTTCATCAGTTTCCCAAGACAAATCTGCCCTCCCTGAGGCACACATTTCACACTGGGGCACCCGTTTCTGTATTTGTACTTTTTTCCCCAAAATTATTTATTATTTATTGTACAAACACCCTTATTTCCAGTCATTACATTCTTTTTCGTCACCGTTGGTGACTTGCTTTCATTTGGCCACACGCAACCCATGTCACCCTTGGTTGGAGCATTACTTATCATTTACCCTTGCCTGCATCGTCCATATCTTCAGAGTACTCCACAGGTCAGTTACCTCTACCCTCTGAATTTGTTCACCTGGTCCCGCCTCTGGCACAACTTAGCACCGGTCTTGTCGTCCCCCTGACACTCGACCTTGTTACACGGTTGCGGCCACTGTTTCTCTCATACATCCTCCAGCCAAGGGTAGTCTTGAGTCATCCCACTTGACTTCGTCCATGTACCTCTGCCACTTCCTCACCTCAGTAGATTCCACGGAGCCCTTTTGCTTTTGGGAGTCGCGTCCCCCTTTTGTCGACATCAGCACACTTTTCCAGAAGGGCGACAGTATCTTGATTCTCATTCTCTATTTTATGAGAGATCTCGGACGGCACAGGGTGGAACATCATTACTCCCTGTTGTCGTTGGCCCCCATAACATTCGATGCCAACACTCTCTCATGTTATGGTGGGTCTTACTTTGCGACTATTGNATTTGCCGAAGACCTCTGAACTTGGTAGGGCCATCAATGCCCACATCATCGTCGCCGCTTATTACCGCGATCATTGCCTATTATTCAGAGTATGTTCCTTTGTAGAATTATCTTCTGCCTTTATCATTACCGCCCCTGAGGGCGCTGCAGTTGTCTACACCAACACTTCCGTCATCTTTTTTCAGAGTTACATAACACGAGCATGGGGCATGCCCGCCTCGTTTGTACACAGTTGTATATTTTTCTACACAACTCTCAGAAGGTCGGGTTCTACCGGTTCCTTTTTTCTCCAACAGATCGCTCTAACAGGTCCCACTATTGCTCTCCCTTACAACAACATTCTCAGTAGAAGAAACATTGAGGGATTTCGGCTATACGTATGCTCCTAACCTCATCCATCAGGGGGCATCTGTTATCACTGAAATTTCGTCCGCACATGGCGACAAGAACTCTGCATCGTCAAAACAGCAATGAACTCATTCATGGCACTGAATTAACTTCACAGCATTCCAGAAGGGTCAAAAACTATACAAAGTAACCAAAAATTGAAGGGCGCTTTACAGTAGTTTGGTGTGTGCGCACATGCGCAGGACAAGAACGTACTCTGCACGCACAACGCGCGGCTGTCAGCGCAATAATCCATGCACCTGCTAAACGGCACATTTATTGCATTGGTCGGCCTCCCAACCGCTTATGGACCAGCTCCCAATCTGATTTGACTCCCAAATCCGAGCTGAATCTGCAGAGTCGGTGGGTCTAAGACCTAATTAAGCCCTAAAGAGCCCCTTTTCACACTTTGAAGAGGTTACATAATCGCCCGGTGATCTGCTATAAAAAGCCATGAAGAACCATTGTTTTCATAAGGAATTTCAAGTATTGTTATGCTGCTGAGATTGTCAAGAGCTCATTCTTTGACGATAACACATCGGCAACATTTCTTTCTGCTGGGAGTTCTTTCACCATCATCCTCAGTTCTCTGCATTGTAAGGGAAGCAAGTTTGTGAGGGCCTCAAGAGCCTTCCTTTGGGGGAAGAAGGAACCCCTATTCTCTTCCTTCATTGTGCTCTGATTTCATCAATTGACCAGCTCAAAACCATTGGTGAATCGGTCTTTGTTGTGTTTATTGTCTCTTTATCCGCATGTTCACAGTTTTAGTTAGTTTTTGTTTGATTCTTGTTTATAGTTTGCTCTGTTTCCTGTAACCTTTCCTTCCATAGTTGTCATGCCCTGCAAGACCCAACAGGGCATGTAAGCACCCTCGATTTGCTCACCAGGTGAAGAATTGGGTGCAAACAACAGTGTCGCAAGATAATCTCTCATACTACAAAATTCATCCTCTTCAAAGTTTGTTCAAAGGATGCAAAGAAGGCCACTGCAGCCTCAACACCTTTTATCCAGTAGAAGCAAATTGAAGAAGAGAAAGAAATATTGTTTCTTCACCTGCGATGGTTCCTACACAATGCGTCGTCAAGCCCAGAGACAACAGGTTGTTGGAACATATTCAACCCCACTAGCAACATGTTCGTGACAACCTTCCATAGACCAAGCATCACAACTTCACCAACGAGGCACAAGGCTTACCAAGATTCAGATTCAGAAAATGCTTTCCCCTCTTCCTCGGGAACTCAAATCAATGGATACCATTACTTCCTGGGGTGGGGGGGGGGATTGATCCAGGTGGATATTGGTGGCAACCCACCTGTTCCAAATTCCAACTGGCTCATCTTGGCAGTTTTCAATTCAACATGTTTCTCTGTAATGGGGACATTTCTTTGGAATTGTGGGCTCTGCACTTTTGTGGCTGTCCTGAATCCCTACACAGCATCTCGGATGATATTGGTGGTCGTCGACCTATTCCAATTGGCTTATTTTGGAAGTTTTCATGTCAGTTCTTTTTGTACTTCCAAGGCTGTTTTGGGGCCCTAAACAATGTTTTATTGGATTGCCATAGTCAAACTGTAGATGGAGTTAGATTTTAATGTCATAATGTGTAGTTCTTGAAAATACCTTTCCAACGGGCTATCACACGCATAAAACGGAGATCGTATGCCAAAGTTACGACCCCGGGAAGTTAATGTACTAACTTACCCCAACGGGGCCCACATGAATTTTGGTGCTTCATCTCCTAGGGTTAGGTTTTTGGTTGTCTTGGGTTTTGGCATTCACGTTTATCATAAAAAGGCCTTCAGAGCCTCATTGTACTCATCTCCTTGTGAATGAGTGTAGCCGTCACATCTCTTCTCATATATAAAGCTACCACCATTCTAGCGAGTCTTGCACTCTGTATTTTTACAATCTTTGTACATTTCTTTCATTAATAGAAATCATGTATTGTTGTATTTCTTTGTTTCTGGCAATTTTTATGTGTATTTCATTGTAATATCTCTGCTTTCGTTTCGTTCTGAAAATAATCCAGATCACAACCTGATGGAGTTCAAAGCCTGCAAGATTTCAAAATGGTTAAATATGTAGATGAAGACTTTACCCGATAGAGATTGAGACAAGTACTCGTTAAGAGGAGGTGTTGGAATGATCAACTCCTACTTATCTTATTATTTAATGTGTGATTCTTCATCCTACCATAGGCTTGTAATTTTTTAATGTATTGATTGTTGTGCGGTAGAGATAATCTCTACGTGAGTAATTTAATTCTAAGTTTTAAGAAGTTGTTAGATCTAGTTGGACTCGAGAAATTCTCTCCAACTGGTTAGATCCTAGTTTGGTCTGTGGTTGAGATATTCTTTCAACAATTTGTTGGTGTGGCTAAGATAGTGTACCTATCTTAAGCCAAATTTTGATATATTTATGTGTAACATTGTTGATTGAATAACATACTTTGGCTTGAATAACGCATAGAAGAGAAAGAAGATAGTGTTGATTGAATAACATACTCTAGCTTGAATAACGTATAGAAGAGAAAGAAGATATTGTTTCTTCACCTATGATGGTGCCTACACAATGCGCCATCAAGCCCAAAGACAACAGGTTGGTGGAACAGATTCAACCCCACCAGCAACAAGTTCGTGACAACCTTCCATGGACCAAGCAACACAACTTCTCCAACAAGGCATGAGGCTTACCAAGATTCAGATTCAAAAAACGCTTTCCCCTCTTCCCCGGGCACTCAACGCAATGGATACCATTGTTTCTTAATGGGGGGGGATTGATCCAGGTGGATATTGGTGGCAACCCACATGTTCTGAATTTCAACTAGTTCATCTTAACAGTTTTCAGTTCAACACGTTTATCTGTAATGGGGACATTTCTTTGGAATTGTGGGTTCTGCACTTTCGTGGCTATCTTGAATCCCTACACAACATCCAGGATGATATTGGAGGCCTCCCACCTATTCCAATTGGCTTATTTTGGAAGTTTTCATGTCAATACATCTTTTTGTACTTCCAGGGTCGTTTTGGGGTCCTAAACAATGTTTTCTTGGATTCCCACAATCATACTATATAGAGAGTTAGAGTTTAATGGCATAATGCGTAGTTCTCGAAAAGACCTTTCCAACGGGCTATCACACGCATAAAACGAAGATCGTATGCAAAAGTTACGACCTGGGGAAGTTAATGTGCTAACTTGCCCCAACAGGGCGCACATGACTTTTGGTGCTTCATCTCCTAGGGTTAGGTTTTTGGTTGTCTTGGATTTTGGCATTCATGTTTATCATAAAACGGTCTTCAAAGCCTCATTATGCTCATCTTCTTGCGAATGAGCGTAGCCGTCACATCTCTTCTCAGAGATAAAGCTACCACCACTCTAGCGAGTCTTGCACTCTGTATTTTTACAGTCTCTGTACATTTCTTTCATTAATAGAAATCATGTATTGTTGTATTTCTCTGTTTCTCGCAATTTTTATGTGTATTTCATTGTAATATCTCTGCTTTCATTTCGTCCAAAAATAATCTGGATCACAACCTAATGGAGTGCAAAGCCTGCAAGATTTCAAAATGGTTAAATATGTAGATGAAGACTTTACTCGATAGAGATTGAGACAAGTACTCGTTAAGAGGAGGTGTTGGAATTATTAATTCCTACTTATCTTATTGTTTAATGTGTGATTCTTCATCCTACCATAAGCTTGTAATTTTTTAATGTATTGATTGTTGTGTGGTAGAGATAATCTCTACATGAGTAATTTAATTCTAAGTTTTAAGAAGTTGTTATATCTAGTTGGACTCGAGAAATTCTCTCCAACTGGTTAGCTCCTAGTTTGGTCTGTGGTTGAGATATTCTTTCAACAAGTTGTTGGTGTGGCTAAGATAGTGTACCTATCGTAAGCCAAATTTTGATATATTTATATGTAACATTGTTGATTGAATAACATACTCAGAATAATTTTTTTTCGTGTGAGGAAAACATATCTACTCTCTCATTTTCTATCATTTACAACTTGTATTGATGGTATAACATTTTGAAATATAGTTCTATAGAAACACCTTGAATCAAATCACCCTTGGTTTTGTTTGGAGTGGGAACATGATCTTGTGTATGAGGTTGTTGGTTTCGTTATGCATGCCATCAATCCCTTGAAAACATTTGAGGCATGTCATCTAATGCTTGTATATTTAGCTCGGTGTTGATGATCCATAGCTAAAGCTCTTGCGATTTCTAGAAGGCAACACTAAGAAAAGAATACAATGGGTTAGAGACATTGTCACTACAATGACACTTGTTATAATGGCCACCAAAAACCCCATGCTTGTAACTCAAAGTAAATGTATGAAAATAATGATAAACGAAATTGGAAAGAAATGGAAAAAGCATGCTTTAAAATTAAGAAATGGATAAAAAACCAAGGTGTACATAACCTACAGCTGTGGATTTGAACTTGTGACTTCCTAAGAGGAAACACATATTCTTTATATATATATATCAAAATTCTACCTTAAGGATGTCAAAAAGAAATTCGAAGAGGCAAAGCACACCAATTCTAAAAGTTCATTTATTCATATTCACAAAGAGAGTGTGGTGGCAGAGCAGTTTGTGGTGTTGAAAAAGAAAGAAACTAAATACACTACCAGATGAAGATGAGAACGGAAATGAAGATTAAAGTGTGTATGACCTCGTGAACATTGTTAGAGTGCATCCCTTACAATCCCAAAAATTAACCAGCTTCCTTCCAAATGAATTACATAGAGGCAGCGGTACACTGTGAGAGAGAGACTTGTTGAGGGCTGGAACAATGGACACTTTGCAATTGAAGCTTTATAGTCTTCAAAGCCTTACAATTCTCATGCAAGTTTCACAGGGCTTACAACTCTCATGCAAGTTTCACAGGTATTACAATTGTTGCTCGTACTTTACACTTGTTCCAAATTAGCAAACAACAAAATTTGTATTCATATTGTGCACTTGTTCCAAACCAGTAAACAGATATTAGGTGTCGAGGTTATAGTTCTCCCAAATTATCTATTTACCAGTAACTTTGCCTCGTTAGAACGAGTCTACAAAAGCAGGAAGCTTATTCCTTCAAAGCTGTTGCTGGAAATACATATGGAAAATAAATTTATAGAAAGTGAGTCGATCAATTGTGTTGGGAATCGTCAACGACTGTATATCGACAGGGATTTGAGTTGAACAAATCATCAAATTGTTGTATAATCCGAGCTGGTAGCAGAAAATTTGAAGGCGTTTCGTATAAATTTGGCCATGTTTTCGAAAAAATTGGGAACAATTTGTATAAATTTGCTTGGACTTTTTGGAGGCATTTAGATTAAATTTGGCTGAAATTTATCAACGCTAAGTTATCACATCAATTGCAGCCTTCCATAATGGTAAGCAACTGTATTTTTCTAAGATGTTGTGTTTCGTTTAACTTATCTGAAATCGTTATTTTCCTCAAACGCCTGGTTACTTTGAATTTATTCATTTGCTTTATAAACATTGTTTCTTGTTTCCATTTAATGCCCAATTTAGTTCAAATTCATCATGTTTCTATTATTTTCAAATGCCTCATTTTATTTCAATGTGTTATTCCCCTTGATATCTTCATTCACTATCATTAAGAGTGGGGATGTCAACAATCCCTCCAACTATAGGACCATAATGATAAACCCCTTGTTTGTGAAGTTATTTGGAAGTATGCTAGAAAATAGAATAAGCAAGTGGGTGGAAGAAGGGGATAAGCGTGCTAAAGGGCACGCAGGTTTAAGACCTAAGCACTCAATGATTGATCACGGTATAACTCTAAGACACATCATTGAAAAAGTGTGGGAGAAAAAAGTGGAAGCCTTTTGTTGCTTTGTCGATTTCAAAAAGGCTTTTGACACGGTCCCTAGAGATAAGCTTTGGCATAGAATGGAGGAACTTGGGGTTCCTATACATCTTAGAGCAGTCGTCCATAGGCTATATGAGGAGGTTAAAGTCAAAGTCAGAACGTCAGCTGGTATCTCCGAAAGTTTTAGGAGCGATATTGGGGTCAAGCAAGGGTGCCCATTGTCCCCTACCCTCATTGGCTTATATATTGACAAACTTGAAGAGTGGTTAAACTCACAGGAGGGTGATGGTGCTCTTTTGGGTGATTTTGTGATAAGGCTTCTGTATGCAAATGACCTTATTCTGATTGCTAAATCCACTCTTGGGTTGCAAGAACACTTAATTTCCCTTGAGCGCTTTTGTAGTACATTGGGAATGCAAGTCAATACTAGCAAGACGAAAGTGGTAATTTTTTCTAGCAAAAGAAAACATAAGCAACATAAGTTCTACTTTGAAGGCAACACTCTTGAAGAAGTGGCAGATTACAAATACCTCGGAATTGACTTCAACAAAAATCTAAGTTGGGAAGGTTGCAGAAAGAAAAGAACTTTGGGAGGTTGGAAAGCGTTCTATTCTTTTCAAAATAGATGCAGAGAAGCAGAGCTATGGGATTGGAAGACTATGCAAACTCTCTTTGGGATTTTAGTGATCCTAGTGGTTATATATGGTTGTGAAGTGTGGGCGAGCAGCACATCTGACTTACAATGGAAACAAATCGAGAAGATTAAAAAATGCTTGATCACAAACAAGTTTAAAATTAAAAGTTCAGTCCCTTATGATATCATGTTGAGTGAAATGGGGGTTGCTCCTATTGAAGCAATTGCTATGGTGTGTCTCATAAGATATCTAAAAACAATTGAGCAAATGGAAGACAGTCGGTGGCCTAAGATTGTCTTCAATGACATATTGTGCAAAAGGAAGAAGACGTGGATGAGACAAAATATTAAATGGCTTAGTAAATGGGATATCCACTTGAACAAGTGCCCTACGAACAATAAAGAGATAAAAGCTTTTGTTATTGATAGGTTCTAGAAGCGAACTTGGGATAAAGGGCTCGGGAGAAAGAAAGAGTATTATATTGAAGAGTTTAACCCCACATACAATCATCATCAAAAAGTGTACATCGGGGCCAATATATCTTGGAGAGCCAAAATGCTTATTTCCCAATTTAGAACCAATTCCCATCAACTCCGTTGCGAAACTGGGCGTTGGAAAAGACCAAAACAAGCTTGGGAAGAAATGGTGTGTGTGTTCTGCACCTACGGAAAAGTGGAAACAAAAAAGCATTTCATTTTAAAGTGTGAAGCTTTCAAAGACAACAGGGACAATTATATAAATATCTTGACAGCTAGCTCTTGGAATAACTTATTCAGTGAGGGGACAGTGGAGAAATTAGGGGAGCTCATCATCAAGTTGAATAGGAAAAGGGTTGAACTGCTAAAATCAGTGTGCGAGGTGGTCTGTCCCATAGGCTATTGTTAGCCTCGTGGACGTTAAAATCATTTTCTTTTCTTTCTTTCTTTCTTTCTTCACGTGGCTTATTCGATTCTTATGTTTCATTTTTGCTCAAATTTTATTTTTTTTTGTTTTCCTTCAAATGCCTTATTTTTTTGTTTGCTTGATATGATTGAATTACTTCTCTTTTTTCAAGCTAGGCTCAATCTAGGTCAGAGCTAGCCCCAATGTTGGATGGAAGAATGACATGTCAAATTCATCATGTTTCTATTATCCTCAAATGCCTCATTTTATTTCAATGTGTTCCTCCCTTCGATATCTTCATTCACGGCTATCTTCAATGTCTTATTTAATTCAAATGTTTTGTTTTACCTCAAAATCTTTGTTTTTTATTTTCCTTCAAATGCCTTAATTTTTTCGCTTGTTTGTTATGCTTGGATTACTTTTTTATTTCAAGCTAGGTTGAGCCTAAGTCAGGGCCAGTCTCAATGTTGGATGAAAGAACGATATATCCATGAGTGGGATGATGTCACTAGGATTGTGCGAGACTCAATTGAGTCTAGACGCCTCGTGGAACAATTTAATTCCCACAAATGGCTCCCACCCTCAACCCCTCCCATGAGGTTTGAATATGTGACATGGTGGGGACTAAACCCCACACAAACCAATTGAATTACTTATTACCTTATTGGATATTGGATATTGTGGTAGGATCACAATTGTGATTGAAAAAAACGCACTAGTAGGGAGATTTATGCAG
Source organism: Picea mariana (assembly GCA_032191745.1). NCBI lineage: Eukaryota > Viridiplantae > Streptophyta > Pinopsida > Pinales > Pinaceae > Picea > Picea mariana. The sequence goes on from JASDQU010436526.1 coordinate 12,196, forward strand.
ATCTTCAATATTAACCTACATTTCAGTGTCCACGATGAGAAATTGTCACCTTGTGTCTGAACTAGCCTTTGTTGTTCTGTTGAACAATTGTATATCATCTCTGGTTCATATTTTGATTACACTTCTTTAAATACAAGTTGTGAAAGCTAGAAATAGATTTCTCATATATATATATATATATATATATATATATATATATGCACACATTAACACGTGACTAAGTTCAAAATATCATTAGAAGTCGCAGAGACCATTTCTATTTCTAGCTTTCACAACTTGAATTTAATAATCCCACTTCTGATACTTAGATCGTAGTAGGAATTATGATATAAAACAATGATCACATTCCTAAAGGCTTCCCAATATCCTCGCATGTAGGAGGGGATGAGAATATCATGTGGGGGATTTCATCCTACCCCGTTGAGCCCTAATGGCAATTTCGCCATGGGATTTGATTATGAGCTTGTCCAAGTTTTTGACAGAAGAATTTTGCAAGATGGATGAGGAGTCGACATGTATGGGATGGTGGAGAAGTGTCACATCGTAGTAGAGGTAATTAATCCCTAAGAGAAAAATCAAACAAGTGAAATTAGCAACAAAGTTGTTTATACCCACCTCTTAAAAATGTTTTAATACAGTAGTTGTATGTAGTCCAAAGTGAAAATAAAACACTTGAAACTTGTAATAATGTGTTACTTGTGCATATATCAAGTCTTCACTAAATTATTGGGGTATAAGAGAAAATTAAGATACTACAAGGAGGTGACGAACCTTAATGTAGAGGATAAAAAATATCTCTTTGTTTTAACTAGCATAAAGAAGAAAACTAGCATTGCTAAAATAAGAACAAACTTTCACGAGCTCCATAATGAAATAGGGCATTGGACAAATCCTAAGTCAAACAATTTGTCACAAAGGTTGAAAATGGAAAGAACTCTCTTAAAATTACCCGTGTACACCCACATTAGATCTCAATTTCAAAATATTTGTTACAGTACCAACCTTCATAATCTTTTAACTCATCAAAACTATGATGATTTAAGAATTTTTTTCTTAAAGCTTTTGGAGGGAAGATATTAAATTCTAAAGCAAACCAAGTAATTCCTTACCTTTTTTAAAATCCAATAAATCAATGTTGGTCTCGATGTTAATAATCATCATCATCATCATCATCAATTTAATACAAAAAATGATAATATGAATAGTAGAATATTATTCTCTCAAAGTCTAGGTAAGTGCCAACTTCAAATCTTATTTTAAGTGGCAGCTTAGTGACCTTCAATGGATCATATATGACTTGAGGTTAGCACTTTGGTCATTAAACCTAACTCGTTGAGGTTAGAAGCTTGGTTATTAACCCAATTGTAAGTTAGAACAAAATTCATCGATAACATAGAAGCCAAGCTACCCATCTGAAGGTAACCTACACCACATTCCAGGTTACAATATACAGTCCAACAAGCCATTTTCAAGTCAAAATTCTAAAGAGAACTAATCTCTTTCAATCAAATAAATATCAACAAACCACGCACTCGGTTCAACTATGGAAGATCAAAACTAGTTAAACCTAGAAGTGATTGAAAAATTCACCAAATCCTAATTCTTGGCAAGTCAATTAATAATCTATAAGTGCATGCAAAGCAATAATCTAAACAACTTGCATGTTTTAAGTCAAAAATGGAATATTCACCAATATGTATGAGATGTACAAGCCTCGATTACTTATGAATTTAGTATAATTGAATTATAGTAGTCAACAAAGTTATCATGAGAATCCATAGTACCATTCCTTCTTCTACCATTTCTTTGCATGCAAATATATTGAAATTCATTAATAAGACTACAAAGTCTTCCTAAAATTGTTCATGTAAATCTCTTGAAGTTCTAGAGTAAAAGTGTTATATAGCAATAATGTTTGTGCTTCTTTTTTATTAGGTTAAACACAAGATTGTTTGATTCAAGTATAAAATAAATCTTTCAAATAGTAGGTATTTGTTTGAAAGATTCAAGAAAACAATCATCATAGCATTTTGAGATTTATTTGGTTGTTATTTGGATTGAAGAATGTTTTTCTCTTTTATTGATCCCCACACCTGGAAAAGGTTTACCTTTGTTCAAAACACTACGTATATGTTTAACTTCTTTTACAATTATATTCCAAAATTACATGATATATACATATTTCAATATACTATATTTCGTTTTTTTTAAGCAAAAAAAGTACTAAGTTTTTCTATTATGTAAAGCCTAAAAATCAACCATATCACTGGGGGGTCTGTAATACAGGAATCTAGGCCCATGATCCAGTCTTTAACCCATATGTTTTTGCCATTGTCATAATTTGTTTTTGGCTAATTATACTATGAAGGTCCGAGACTACATCACCTATAATAATACAAACTAAAAATATATCTAGGCCTTTCCCGCATAATTTCCAAACTTACAAAATCAGTACAAGACGAGATTCTGAACTCAAACCTGACATCCAACTACAAGGCTCGAGGAATCTTTTCCCTTCTCATCTTTCTGGTCTAACCCTGGAGTCGACTAATCGTCTTCCACCATGATTGGCTTGTCCTTTGACCCTACCGAGTTGGAGGTTCCTTCTGAGTGGTTCCTTTGCGCTCTCTGCTCTCCCTCAGGTCGGACTATGCACTTGATCTTGAATTGTGATTGGAACAGGAGCTCGAACTTCCCCTCAAATATGTGAATGGAGTGAAGGGTGGCTTTGCTCTCCGCATGTTTCTTCTACCATCTTGAAATATTTGGTGCCTCTTGTGTGCGAGTAGACCGGGTCAAGAACCCAATCCTTCGCCTCATTCAAAATTTCTTTGTTCGAGGTTGCCAACTATTTCTTTCGCATCGCCACTTCCACTTCTACAGACTCATATTTCTCAAAATTGATACAAATATTGTGAAAACAGGTACTTGTCTCCCATGTGGTCTGTGACGCTCTAGTTGGGGCCACCGGTCTTGGCGATGACGGTGACCCAACAACCCTGCACATCCTCCTACTCTTCCCCTTTCCACCCCTGGTTTTATGCCTTTTCATTGTGCGAATGCTCCAGAAATCTGCCACCTTACTGTGCAAAGTCTCAGAATTTCCAACGAAACCCACTACCCACCAATACTTGTTGTTCGTGATATCATTGGTCGTGGAAACCACTCGATCCCCTACAACCCTCCTTTGTGAAGTCCCATTGCGCTTGTGGATGATGGAACAAATGGAGATGGTGGAGTGACCCTGAGCCCATCCCCCCTATCTCCACTTGACTGACACTTCTCAAAGTTTCTCCACCATTCCTCACTAGACCTTGTTGTCAACCCCATAGCACCACGAATTCGTCGATTGCTACAATGAGTTTCTAGCTCGGTCCTTCTCCCTCATGGATTTAACTCCCCACTCTTCTTCATCAAGTTCTCTGTCCTTCCCAGGTACCCTTTTGGTATCGTCATTCCCCTCTCCCTCATGTTGCAATATTGTCGCAAGTCGTCCTCTACTTCCCATGTCCTTGACTTACCTCAACTCACATTAGTTGGTGTCCTTCCATGATCCCTGACGATGATGGATGGTGGACAGTTGGTGTGTTGGTGGCTTGAGGCCCCACGTTGGTGTCCCTCGCCCCAACGGCTGGAACCCCATCAGGGTATTGGGTATCAAGATCGTTGAGTCGAGTTATGTTCTCACGAAGCTCCGACGGGATCTCCTCCACCGAGTGCCAAAGATTCTTTTTCTTGGACTACTCTATGCCCACATTGGCCAGGCAGTTTGCAATGACATTTAATTTCCTTCTGACATGAGTTGGAATGACCACTAAGATAGATATGATCAGTTGGGCCACCTCCGTTAAGCCAAAATATAGTCTCCAGTTAGTAGATATTTAATCAAGATGCATCCCATTAACGATTTTCTTTAATGTTGTGATGAGTATCTGGGAGTCCCCTTCCACTACCACTGCCATGTGTCCTAATTCTACAACGATCCTTGAGCCTTTGATAAGACCTACTAGCTCCGCTCCATTGTTTGAATTGTGACCTAGTCTAGAGGCAAAGATACATTAAATCACCCATGTAGAATTGCGAAACCCCCCCTGCTCCAGTTGGGCCTGGGTTTCCTTTCGAAGCCCCGTCAAAATTTAATTTCAGGAAACCCTTCGGAGGGGCCTCCCATTTCTCTTTTGACTTGGTTCTCAAAGGTTTTTGCACTGTGTTACTTTGCTTTTGACACTGCTCCAACTACCAATTCTTTAATATTTCTGCCTTTGCACCCGTTGACACCTAATCCTCCTCTATCCATGCACATTAGAGTGAATTACTATCCAAATCTATTCTCCTTTCATCTATTTATGCTTAAAGACCCTTATATTCTTCTCTTTCCAATTGTTCCATAATGAGAAACCTGGGAAGGAATTCCAAATTCTATTGAAAATAAGGCTTCTAAAGGGATCTACTCTCAAATCCTTGATATTTTTATTGATGTCATTTTTAGTCCCGTTGGAGCATCTAAAAAGAGCTTCCCCCTTGTCCCAGAGGATCAATGCTTTTACAAGAGAGATGAGAGGATGATCTAAAGTTTCTCCTTCCCTATCACACATTGTGCAAATTGAGGGCCCCTTCAACCCTTTCCTAATAATTTGATCCCAAGTCAGAGMTTTTTGGTTCATTACTAGCCAAAGGAAGGTCGAGATCTTCGACCACTGGGTTGGGTGCCATACTTTACTCCACACAACTCTTGTTTTAGTCTCCACATCTCCAATGACCATAGTGTATGCCTCCCGCGCTTTGAATTTCCCATCCCCTTTATTTCCCCGTCTCAGAATGTCCTTCTCCCTTCTAGCCTTAAGTTTCCTATTCCTCGAACTATCCTCCGGGTCTTATCTTATCTTTGCATCCAATTTTATAGGCCATTCCTCCCTTTTTTTCCAGCTTCGTTCAAACCTTGGCTTGTTGTTTTGGTCCTCCTCCCAATATTGGCAGACCTTACTCCACCCCTCCTAGATCATACTTGCCTTAACTTGCTAGAGATTTTCCTTCCCATCTAAGGTTGGTTCATGTTCCCATGTATCTTCCCAAAAAATAACTGACTTTCCATCACACACCTCCCATAAGCTTTGTTGTTGTACTGATCCTCTGTTGTTCCAAGTGTAATTGTAGATTAAAGGGCCCATGCGCTCCCCTTCTAATCTAATCCATTCTTCTTGTGGGCTATCCATGGCATAATTTACCCTCCAAATCTTTTCCCATGATGCTTCGGGGATTTTTATCCATCTCCAGAAGATTTTGGCTGCCAAAAATCCTTTCCCATACTCTAAGGGTATTTGATGCCCAAACCACCATGGCTCTTTGGGGCATAGATCCTTTCTCACGCCACTAACGCCCACTTCTTTTCTCTATGCGCTCCTCCCCATAAGAAATCATGTTGTATATTGCAGATCTTCTTTAAAATATTAATGGGAGTTGCTAACACGAAAAATGATTATAGAGGCATTGCCATTAAGACTGACTTAACTAGGAGGATTCTCCCTTGGAGGGTAAGAAATCTATGGGTCTAAGAGTTCAATTTCTCTTCCAACTTCGTGAGGAGCTCCTTCCATGATGTATTGTGTATTGCTTTATCTAGAAGAGGAGCCTCTGAATAGTTGTATGGGAGGGAGGCTTGTTGGAAGCCTAAGATGTGGGCAATGTTTGTTTGAGTCAACATAGGGGTGTTAAAGAAAAAAAACTTGAGACTTAGCAAGGTTTATAAGAGCACCCAAAGTTTCCATGAACACTTCCACGACTCTCTTAATGGCCATGACTTATCTTAATTAAGTTTTTCCCATAAGCAGGGTGTCATCTACAAATTGGAGGTTACGCAGGGGATCAACTTGGGGATGGATGGAGAGCCCTTTGATTGATCCCTCAACCATATCCTTTTAAATGAAGCGCCCCAACCATTCAACTAGAATTATAAGTAGGTAGGGGGACAAAGTATCCCCATGTTGAATACCTTTGTATGGTTTGAATACTGTATAGGGAGAACCATTGATCAACGACGAGAAAAAGGCCGAGGATACCAAGCTTCTAACCCAGATGATCCAATCCAAATCAAAACCAAAAGCCTCCAACATTTTTCCAAGGAAATCCCAAATGATTTGATCATAAGCTCTAGACATATCAAGCTTAATCAACATCCTTGTTTGGCCACTAAACTTAAGAGAGTGGATGGCTTCGTGAGCTACGATTATCCCATCCAGGATTTCTCGTCCCTCCATAAAAACCCCTTGCTTAGGTGAGATGACATTATGCAGGAGAAGCTTCAATCTATTAGCTGTAACTTTCATGATAATTTTGTAAATGACATTGCATAAAGAAATGGGACGAAACTTATATGTCATGTTTGCTTCCCGTTCCTTGGAAATCAATGTGTTGAAGGTGGCATTGAAGGCCTACAAGATGGACTTGGAGGACTAAGACTCCTCCACTACTTCCCAAATGTCCCCGCCAATGACTTTTCGGTAAGATTGGAAGAAATTTGTAGTGAAACCATCCAGCCCTCAACTTTACCAGTTGTCATTTCTGTTATTGCCTCATCCACCTCTTCTAGAGTTATTGGTCTCATAAGACTTCAATTTTGTTCCAGAGAGATTATACAAGGGATAGTCTCCATTATCTTCTGATTGCATACTCCCTATTGACCTCGAGCTCTTTTATAAGATTACTAAAGTGATTCAATAGTTCCCTCTCAATGTCATCTTGGTTTTCCAGTAGTTCGCCCCTTATAGATTTCAAGGAAAAAATTTAGTTTTGGCTTCGTTTTTGCAAAAGTGAGTTGTGGAAGAATTTCATGTTTTTGTCTCCTTTCCATACCCATTTGACTCTGGATTTATGGCACCACAACATCTCCTTTTGTTTGTCCCTTTTGGTTAATTCCAGGTGTAGCTCCTCCTCTTGATTTTTTAGTTATGGGGATCTGCCTTCTTACATTACCTCTTCCTAAATTTTTTCCATATCTTCTTCCAACTGTTTATTTTCCTAAAAATGTTTCCAAATATTGTCTTGTTCCAATTTCTAATATGTGCTTTGATGTTCTTAAGCCTCTCTTGGAATTGGTAAATCTTCATTCCATATTGATCTGGTTTTTTCTTCCACCAGTCTTTTATATTTTGAAAGAAATCTAGGTAGCCCATCCAAAAAATTTCAAACCGAAAGGGCTTGGACCAAGGTTTCATATTGTTGTCCCATGTCAGAGTGATGGGCCAATGATCTGATCTGTAATATAGCCTAACATTCGTGGAGATAACTTGTTGAGATTGGAAAAAGGCCTCTGATACTAGAAATCTATCCAGGCGCACCGCAATTTGTTTCTCCCCTCCTCTCATATTGTTTCGAGTGAACCAACCATTGTTTGAAGGTGTAGAAGGTACATCTACGAGCTTGATCCATTCAATCAACTCCCAGAATGCAATGTTTTTTGCATCTAATCTTCTCACCCCCCCTTTTTCTTCTTAAGGGATGCTATCAAGTTGAAATCCCCTCCTATGATCCACTGTTGGTTTTTCATGACCAATCCCAATAGGTTGATTGCCCCTAGGAAATCCCTTTTTAATGCCAGAGACATTGGTCCATAGGCATTGGACACATACCCCACACCGTTAGTGGCCATAATCCTATACTTGATCGTTAAGATTCTAGGCGACTGCGAGAATATTTCAACTCTTAGGATATTCTAGTTCCAAAGAAAGGTGAGCCCCCTCGAAGCACCCTAAACTTCTATGCATTCCATCTCACACCCCTTCTATATCTTCTGAGTTGTTCTCTTCATTGCGACACCATTGCATTTAGTTTCCTGCAACATCACCCATTTTGTTTTTTCCTGAACATTTTTCTTTCGTAATAACATGTGTTTGGATATAGCATTCAGATCTCGCACATTCCATGGAATAATCTTCATATTAACACTTTGGTTGGGGGTGGAAGTATTTATTCGGGAGCCCAAGGTCTTGGCTAGAATCTACCGATAACATACATGTCTCTTCAAGCTTTTTTTTATGTGATTTTCTTCCTCGTTTCTTCTCCTACCCCGTGATTTTTTCTGGGATTTCAATGGAGTTTTTTAATGCCCTGACTTCCTGAGGCCGATGCCTGATTTCCTGATTGGGCCTTGTGCCTTTCCCCTTGATCAAGTCCCTTTTAAGCTTCCAAAGTTGCCCCACTTACATATTATTATTGTTTGTTCTCCATGCATGATGTCCACCTCCATTTCTTCCTAGTCCATACCCCGTGGGGCATCCTCCTATTCTGCTTCCTCTCATGATTCCTCATTCTCATTGGATTCTTGCATTTCAACTTCCCCCTCAATTGTTGGGGTGGCTCCGCTAGCTTGCATTGTCTTCATGTGTTTTTGAAGCTCTTGTTTTTTAGGAGTGGCTCTGTTTTCATCCTTGTTTTTACTTCCTAGTTTTGGCTATCCCCCTTCCTCATTGGTCTCCTTTGCCAATATTTGGTTCCTATTTGAGTCTTTGATAGAAGTATCTCCTATTGGTTTGTTGGCTTTGTGTCTAGCCTTCCTTTTGCTTGGGATCTTAATAAATGTTTCTGCATTCGTATCATCCTTGCCCTTATTTGTTGTCGTTGATGCATTCAGAGGACAATCCTTGAACATGTGCCCATGCTCATGGAATTTTTGGCATCGAAATGGGATATTCTCATAGTCCATTGTCTGAATTCAATCTGTATCCTAGTAGGATATGATGATCGATTCTGGCAGATCCCCAACGACATTCATGTAGACATAGATCTGTGCGTAGGACGTGTATCTTGTTGCTTTGGTTATCTTCGATATTTTCATAAAAGACCCTAGGGTGTTGTCGATTCCTTCAAGGATTTCCAAGTGCCAAAACTCTTAAGGAAGCGAGTACAGTCGGATCCAGACTAGGGCCGATGTGAAACACTCCATATTAGGCGAAAACCACTCTGTCCAATAGCTCAGGTGAAGACCTGCAGAATTGAAGAAATATGGTCCCTCGTCAAAGATTTTGTCTCTATTTTTCGTGCATGAGAAGATAACTGTGAAAAAACCCTTTGATCCTAGTTTTAGATCCATTTTCACTTTGACTTTCCACCGTGATTTTACCCTCACCATTAATGCTTTTTTCGAAGGCCATATTCCCATGAACTTTCTGATAATGATGTGATCCTTCATGTATTAGATCTAGTCCTTGATCTGTGTTGAACTGACCTCATATCAGGGGTTCTCATTCGTCCTAGCCAGACAACCGTTTTTCTGTCTTTTCTCTTGTTTACCGCCAATGCCTACTGCAATGTTAGTAGTGTCGAGTCAGGGTGGATTGTTACCTACCCCTCCCATTGTGATATCTCATGGTGGTTGGTTGGGCCTCTTGGCTACCACCTCTTTAAACGACTTGCTCCACCCCTGTTCCTTGGAAGCTTCCACTGCTGTGTCTAGACCAATCTCTGCCATCTTTGTACTCGCACCCCCACGTTGAAAATGATTATGCACCACCAAAGATGCACAATTAGCTCCAAACATACGCTAAAACCCTAACCCTCTACCCTACTTCGCCTGCCATCTCTTGACCAACCTCCCTTGTTCCCCAAAAGATTTCTTTAAGTTGAATAACACGGGGGTGGGCTTTGATCCACTTATGTGCGCACGGATCATAAGACTATTTTTAATATAATCTCTCTGGGTGCAACCACGCGTTTGATCATTACATCAAGGTGTCCCCATGGCTCCAGGTTAAACGACCCTCATTGGAATTGAACCTTGCCCAATGGTAAAAAACTTCTTGCTTTCCACAATTAGATTCAACCCCTTTAAATTCAATATACTATATTTCAACTTTTAATAATTACTTGTATTATAGAGATCAAGTTTTCTATATTTATAAATGAAATAGCATAATTTAACCATATTTTAAATATAAAAATAATCCTTAATATTAAGATATGTATTAATTTTGTTTAGGTTAAAAAAAAATTCCTTTCAAAAATAAAAATAAAAATTATTTATTTTAATTATATTGAAGGCATATCTTAGTGATAGCTTTTGAAGAAAACATGTCAATGGGTTGACAAGCTTTCTAAAACAATTATCTTTGTTCACCATTCCATCTTTGTTCAACAATTACCACCATTCCATCTTTGTTCAACACTTACCACTGTATGTTAATACCACCCACCAGGTCATCTCCTCGTGGCCTTATCTCCTCCACACTTCTCCTATCTCTTTGTTGTTCATCCTTTCATGTTATCTCCTTCACTGTCAATAGGGATAAGATAATGTATGCTCTACCATCTCCTTCTCCACCGTCATACAATCTTTTGCTATCAATAAGGATAAGATAATGTATGCTCTCGAATCAAATTAAGACAATGCGCCCTTCATATAGCCATTGAATGTGAAGACTCCTTGGCAGAAAACACGTTGAGTTAGAGTTAGAGTTCTCACTTATAACATGACGCCTCCTCCAGCTCGAAACCGCTGATTTCTGCAACTTCATAGAGAGCCTTCTTCCATCTTCCAATAGTGTTGGAATCGTATTGTGGTTGTAGAGAATCAAAAGTTTTATTTTTTGGAGCGAGCTCAGGGCTTGAACATACACTCCTTTTTCTGCCTCCGTCCACCAAAGTTTTGATGGCTTCACACAAAAGAATACTGCAAGACTGGTTGACTCCTTCTCCAACATCGACTCTAGCATGAGGAGCAGCTCATCCAAACATCAATTTGACTCGGCGCAAAGTAGAGAAAATAGCTATATGGATGGAGGAAGCCTGAATAACACCTTCTATTTGACAAGTTAATTTTTCCCCAACTTCAATTCTTCTTTGTCCAGGAAGCCTCACAATCTATGTGCCTTAAGGTGGCGATAAAGATGGTTGCAAAGGTTTTATTAACATCGGGGCCTCGGTGGTGGAGGAACACATCGTATTGGTAGCAGTTGTTTCCATCCGCAGTGTAGGTGGAGGCGCAAGTTGAGTTGGAGGTAGATGCCATGGTTTATATACTGAACAAGCATATTGATAAAAGTTCAACGATGAACTTGAAGAGGCTGCAACAACGTTAATGCCAATCAAATTTGGTCATTGGTATGCGTGAGAGCTTAAGCACTTACCATAATGAAGAAATATTCTAGGACCGTATAAGGTGATCCTGTCAATCTAATCCATGTGTGGGAAAATCTACCCAATCAACCATTAATAATAACCTTCTGCATCAATTATGATTGTACTTTGTTAAACCAATGACAGTGTATCAAGGAGTAGTTCGTTTATTAACCCTTAAATTTTCTTCAACGCTTAGGTATATGAAATACAACAAAGAGGAGGGCAAGGAAATACCTCAACGAATCATTCATGACTTAACTTCATGTTTCCTTTCTAATTTTTCCGTATTAGGTGCTTATGTGCTTACTCTTCATGGTTCCTCTCAATTTGCACTATCTTTTCGTATACATTTCTTCTCACTCCATTTTTTCCATATTTTTGAGACATTTTACTGCTCTGCTCAAATTGTGTGTTATTCCTTCAGTTTATTTCTATGCAAACATACATTATCGTACATGCACTTATCATTCATGACATAACTTAACACTTAATTTCTAATTTTACCTCATTTCCTCTTTAAATGTATATCCATCCACACCCCTATAGATATAAAGATCTATCCTGCAACTAGGTTGGCATGAAGGCGACTCGCTTGAAGCGAGCGACGTACGCTCAAAGATGCCGACCTAAGGAGGCTATGATATTCATGTTTATACTTAAAATTTTCTTCAATGTTCAAGATCAACACTTCTATCTAATAAAATCATTTATCCTCATCATTAACATAAAAAGATTTGATTTATTTAGTATTAAAATTGGGTATTATAGATTGCACATGGCAAATTTTGGTAATGTCAATATAAAACTTGATTCAAATTTCAATACTTTTGGGCATTTTTCCAAGATACTACATGATAATTTTGCACTCGGGGAATGTATTTTTATGTTCTTTGAAGCCTAGACAAAGGAGGAAGGTAATTTATTATCGGTTTAGACAGGTAATCTATTTTAAATTGTTGGAATGGAGACAATTTTTATAATAATTATTTGTATTAAATAGTTTATTGTTATTTTTTTTAATAAATAGAAACTCCATTGCTCTGAAAACAATCCAAAGTACAAATTTTATGAACTCTAATGCTCAATATTTGTATCAAATATTTATTTATTTATTTTTAATAAATAGAAACTCTATTGATTTGAAAACAATCCAAAGTACAATAATGTTATGAACTCTAATGCTATCGAGTGAGAGATCTAATGTAGTTTTATTTGCATCAGACAATGTGTTTATAGTGGGGAAAGGGGATTGTGAAGACTTGTAGAGATGGAATTTGACGGGTTAATTTCCCATCACGAGGCAATTTAGCCATCAAATACAACCCCGTGTAGCGTTCACATCGACCAGAAATTTATACGTGTATTCAATGTCGGTTTGGTCAACAGACTTTCGCATGTAAAGGTAGTATTCTGACCAGGCTTTATGTCACCAATTTCAATGTAAGCGAACTTTCCCAAACAAATTCCACGGTTTCATTCTTATCGTTGTCGGTAATTGTGATTTCCTTGTAATGTTTGGATTCAAAACCATGTTCTCATTGTCGACAAACCAGGGGTATTTACAATGGTGTAATCAAACACTTCTAAAGCGACACACTCACGTGAATAAAATTACATTATTACGAAATCCATGTTTTATGCATTTTAGTTGTAAATAAAATTACATTATTACAAAATACRTGAGAATAAAATAATTTTATACTTAATGATTTAATAATTTTTTGGTAAGAAATGATTTTTAAATTTTTACTTATATATATTGTTTTTATAATTTTGATTGATTTAATTTTCATTTAATTTAATTTATTAATGTTACTCATATTATATATTTCATTCCCCTGGATGGGGTGCCATCTGGACAAAGTCCGAGGACACTTGGAACCAAGCGCTCAGGGGAGTTATTAACCCCGGCCGCCAGCCCATAGTCATGGCTCACACCATGAGGAAAGTTATGATAGTGCACCTGGCTAGACAAGCCATACCAGGCGTACCAGGCCCAGGTTGGTTGGCTGTCAACTCAGATTCAATGGCAAGAAGGGTTGTCAACTCAGGGACGAGCAACAACAAACGAGTTTTCTCCCTGGTGTATTCCTCCATTCTCGCTCTTCGGCTCTTTTGAATGATTCAACATTGTTGCTC